>CAUYQV010160296.1:0-34640 GCA_963574575.1 Galagoides demidoff | reverse complement strand
TTTTTATTATTAAAATAGTAAATTCTAGAATCTGTATTTCTGCCATGAGAATGAGTGTGCCTTAGTCAAGTTTTCATAATGTTATATCAGAAAAACAATCTAGAAATGCCAAATGTTACCTTACATGATTTATTACATTTTCTATAAAATTATCCCATAAAATATGAAAATAAGTAGTGAATCACCCCAGATTTCTTTGTTCTAATATGAAATATTTAGGTCATTTAGCAATTGACATTACCTCAAATGCTGCCTTTTTCTTCCAAAGAGCTTTTATGCTTATCTCATAGTCTGCAGAATGTAGAGTATAAAGGAAATTCTGTAAGAGACACTTGTCATGGATTAATTTATGAGGAACAAGAACTTTTAATCACTTTCTTCTTCACCTCACCTCACCTGTCCAAAAATAATCACAAAAAGAGAGTTTTAACTCTCTTGATTTTAGAATTATATGTACAGCAAACTTAATCTTAACATTGTGTTGTTAAGGTGGATTGGGCTTAAGAAAATATATGCCTTAAAATGTACAAATATCATCATTATATCATCATTATAAGATGATCTTCACTTTAAGATTTCTTTCCTTCCAAGCATATATCTAAAGGACAATAAGATACTATGAAGTAGGCTATTTAAATAATTATCTTTCCAGGTGATAACACTGCAAAACAAAATATGATATATGACATATCTATCCACCCATCCATCCATGCATCCATCCATCTGCCCATGCATCCATCCATCCATCCATGTATCCATGCATCCATGCATCTTTCCACCTATCCATCCATTCATCCATCCATGCATCCATCCATCTGTCTATCCATCCATGCATCCATGCATCCATCCATCCATCTCTCCATCCATCCATCTGTCCATCCATCTATGCATCCATCCATCCATCCATCCATCTGTCCATGCATCCATCCATCCATCTGTCCATGTATCCATCCATCCATCTATCTGTCCATCCATCCATCTGTCCATGTATCCATCCATCCATCCATCTGTCCATCCATCCATCTGTCCATGTATCCATCCATCCATCCATCTGTCCATGCATCCATCCATCCATTTGTCAACAGAACCCTCTTCTCAGAATAGTTGTGTGAAAGAGAGTTAGTCTCATTTACACTGCTAACTCTTTAACTCTTTTTAAATTGTTTTTCCCTACATTACTGGGCTACCACTCACATTACAGCTGTCAACATGTTAACATTCTTCTTCCATTTCCCATGTGAGCTGAAGGGGAACAGAGGGCAAGTTGAGCCACCCCTTCCTTTGACACCACCATCCAAGGATGAGTATTTGTCCTGGCCTCTGATGCAGTGGCAGGAAGAGCACCAAGATGCCCCAGAAAAAGTGACAATAACAGTGGAGAAAAATTTTAAATGTATGACTCATGCAACAGCCTCTTTACTGTGAGAGAAGCAACTTAAGATTGTATTCCTTTGTTCAAGTTACTTTAAGGTATTTGCACTACCAGGCATTTTTATGTGAGCTGGGTGAATTAGATATTTAATGAGCAGCTCTTCCCCAAAGGGCAGTTTGAGGAAAGAAAATGAGTCTTTGGTGCTTTATTTTTCTTCAAAAATGTTAAAATAGCTTTTTTCCATTTCCATGGAAATCTTAGAATATTTTTGTAACAGATTATCATTCTACTTATTGGAAGAATATTAATTCTAAAAATTTACAGTTTAATGTCAGTATCTAGACATAATGGTGACAAAGAATTGGCTCCTGAAACTTGTCACCCAGGAGGCCTCCTAGTGAGGGAGGGTGGGCCATCCTACAGGGGTCGTCTTTCACTTGCATGGCCTCCAGGCCTCCTTCTAACTCCTGTATGGCTCAAAATGTTAAACTAGGACCCAGAGTCTTTTACTTCTTTTTCCATTTTTTGAAAAAAGTATATTTGATATTTTTGAGACATTTCTTTTCTCAGATCCTTGGACATAAATCCCTAATGACTTCCCACTATGGAGAACTGCGATCATTCTCTAAAACTTCAGCCTCTCCATTCTCATTTTAGAGAAAAGACCAAAATCTGAACTGCAGATAAAAAAAATAGCCGTGTTTCTTATTTTACATCAGGCAACTTGTGTTCCTCACGTGAACCCTCACACAGAGTGAGGCTTCTGTTCTGCCTCTCACCCACACTGCGAGAGTAGCTGATGGCATGACTTCCCATCCCCACCTAGCTGGGGAGTCCTCCAGCTGAGCCAAGACTGCGCCTTCAAAGCTGGCTTACCCTCACAGTAAGATGAGTGCAGAGGTAAATTCCAGCTCCTGTGTCTCCAGTGCAAAGGGAACTATGGGCACACCCAATAATTCTCATAGTTACTCTCTGAAGCCTTTTACAGGGACACTTAGGGGATATCCAAGAATTTCCCAAGAATCTTTCTGGTATCCTAACATCTAGACTTACTGTACTGTAGATCAACCAGACAGTAGTGCTATTAGGGGAGAAGAGGGATGGTAGAACAGTTGGAAGAAAAGAAAAGAAAAAAAGGGAAAACGAAAATGGACGTAAAATACTAATCTCTCTAGGACATTAGTAAATTCAAGCCTTTCACATCTCAATTTCAAGCTCAATTGTGAGCTACCTTCTCTGGAGAAGCTTAATAAGTCCCTAAATCTTTTCATATGCTGAGAAAATTTACCAGTATTCCTGGCCATTTTTGAAAATGCGCATTTGAGCGATATTTATGAGAAAGGTAAACATCTAGTGCGACACTGACAAGTGGAGTTATTTTCACATCTTATTTTGTTCTTGCTACATGTATTTATTCTGGGGTTTTTTCCACTGTTTCTCCTTTTAAATTAAGGGAAGGTTTATTGTTCATTTCTGCTTCCACATTTCAGTTTTTCAACTATTAGTATGGAAATTACATTCCCCTGTCTATTTTTTTATTTTAATTAACTAGTTAATTAATTTTGTTGTTGATCCAGAGTCCCACTCTATGCCCCTAAGCAGAGTGCAGTGGCTTGGTAGCTCACTGCAACCTCAGACTCTAGCTTGTGGGCATCCTGTTCTCTCAGTCTCCGGAAGCCCCTGGGATTACAGGCGCTCGCCACAGCAGCATCCGGCTGGGTTTTTCCATTTTTTTCATGAGTCAGAGTCTCACTCTCACTCAGGTGAGTCTCAAACTCCTGAGCTCAAGCAATTCTCATCATAGGTATTTTAATATGACTCTCTAATGAAACTTAATATTATTATTCTTCATAGAAATAACAGATAATACCTAAACTCCATTCACCTTTCTTCCTGTTGTTGTGAATTTTGTCCACTATTTTGGTTTGATATTGCCTTTTAAAAAAACACAAAAAATGGTAAATAAAAATTATTATAATCCTTTTAGTGGTTCCATGAAGTCTTGTATTTACTTGCCTGTGTTCTAATATCCATGTTTTCTGATTCTTTGTACATCTCAGACTTGCAATCTGGGTTAATCTTTCTTCTCCCTTAATTACACTTCTAGGATTTCTTGTAAGGAAGATTGGTAGTAAATTCCGTATTCATTTGTCTTTATTTCAGCATTGTTCTTGAAAGATGCTTTGACCGAGTTTAGGATTTAGTTATGCCTTGTCTACACCTCACTCATTCTGTTTAGCTGAGAATGTTTTCAAAGCCAACTGTTCCTTAATGGATCTGACATCTCAGCCTTATTCACTGCAGAAGACCCATACAGGATGCCCCTTTTTAACATCTTCCTAAGAATTAGTAAAATATTTGAAAAGAAATCGCAGAAGTACACTCTTATGTAACATTACTCAGTGAATCCTTTTTGCTAGAATTTTTGACTATTGCTAATACCAGTCCCTGCAGGAAGTGATTTCACAGTGTTACACCATTTTCTGTTGAAGATACATCAACTAGTTAAAGACATGTAGTAGTTTTCTAGGGCTGCTGTGTAAGTTACCACAAACAGGGCAGCTTCAAAGAACAAAAATTCATTCTCCTGCAATTCTAGAGGCCAAAAGTAAGAAAGAAACCAAAGTGTGGGTGGGACCTCGTCCTCTCCAGATGCTTTTGGAGAGAATCCTTCCTCTCTTCTCGGGCTCTTGGTGGCTCCAGATGTTTCTTGGTTTGGGACTTCACTCTCCTTAAGTCCTTGCTTCTCTCCTTATCTGTCTCTTGTAAGGGCTCACCCTAATCCAGGATGATCTTATAAGATCCTAACCCTAATTACCTCTGCTAAGACCCTCGTTGCAAGTAAGGCCTGTAGTTCCACGCAGTATATTTTGGGGGGGCCATACTTCAAGGTACCTGAAGAGGCATCAGCATTTGCAAAGAAACCTTGTAGAAAAATTGTGTTTTGAGGATAAATTTTTTAAAAAATCTGAAATGCTACAGTAGAAAAACTAGACTTTTAACCACTATGTAAGTTTGCTTGCTTTTTAAAATTTTTTGTCAATGGGAAGTTGAAAGAAGCAACATGTCATGCTGAGTCATGGGGAGTGAATGGGTGGGACGTTGCTGTCCTCTCATCTTCAGGCTCTGGAATCAGTGGTGGGGTGACATGAGCCCATCGCTACATTTGCAGGATAATTACTGACACGTTAGACGTGGCCACATTTTACGGGTGTGTAGATCTCTATGTGATGGCTATAACTTGCGATGATACTCTACAAGGTTAAGAAATTTGTTGTGCTTGCTGGTGACTTTATGTTAAATAAAATTTAAAAAATTCAATTTTCTGTAAAGAACACTATGGGAAAATGAGATGAAATGGAGTTTTGAAAGATGCTGAAGCAGCGTTTTTGTAGCGGTGGTGGTGTCCTTCTGAGTGACCTTGGCCAGTGCAGGTCTGGCGGGCTGGTCGTCTTTCTCTTTTGTATCATTTCTCAGCAGAGTGGAGTCAACCTTACACGGCAGTGTCTCTCTTAGAGAACCGAAAAAATCACAGAAGCATGTATACGTTTCATGAGGTTGTCATAGTCAGCAGGACATTGCATAGGCCTAGATTTAAAACCACTTACTGATTTTAATTTGTGTGGAAGTTACTGATGCAGGAAGGACCATGCATTTTCCTCATTCACAGGCCAGTAGAGGCAGCATCAGAGTCTGTCTTTTGAAAATTTATTTAACCCATAAAGGGGCTAACTCAGCTCCACAAAAATTATTCTTCTTTATTCTAAGAAAGCCATTTACAAAAATTGTTCTTACACAGAACTCAGAAGTCTGTTAATTGATTCACTCATGCGACAGATACAGTGTAGACTGTCTACTGGACAGTTTGCCAGGTTCAGGAGCTGAGTCCAGGGCTGCACTTGAGTGGACCTTCCCTCTGGAGTGTGTGTTATTTTCTGAACACATTGTGGCAAGTGGTCTTTCTATTTTGTGGGCCTCTCTAAAGGGGCACTCGGGTGTCTAGACTTTTTAAGTGTTCAGTGCTCATTCATAAAATTGTTTGAGGCCGTCCTTCACTTGTGCCACATCATGTAAATTATTGAACATAGAACTTTATTGCTATTTGTAAAAACAATTACTGGTTTTCTATGTTACTTGCAGAGTGGAATTTTATAACCAGGAAATATTCTAAAGATTACGAGGTCGCTGTAGCCTGACAGGCTGAGTGGTCACTCAGGGCTGCCGCTCACCATCCTGCTCATAGCACTGTGCTGCCTCAGAACCGGACTGCTGATGCCCAGTAGTAAAGACAGATCTCCAAGATACCGCCCCACTGAGAACATGGCTTGGAGTGTTACTCTGGGAGACGTTAACAGTATTTTTTGGTAGCAATAGAAGTCAGAAAAGCTATAAAACCTAAAACCAGTCACTGTCCGATACCTCTTCCTTCCAAGAAAAGTAGCAATGCTGTTGAGAGAATTCTGAAGAGTCCTTCAAACTCATCTGCTAGCCTAGGGAAGTCAGCTATTTTCAGCCTGTGTCTCAAACCATTCTGCCAGAGTGCCAGCCCCGGCCACAGAGTTAGGATCTGGGAAGATAAAACTCCAAGGACGAGGGGGATATTAAAACTCCACATTGAGGGGGATGTTAAACTCTGCAGGGCAGATTCAAGCCATTCAGCATTAGGGCTTCCGTATCTAAACACTAGTAGATGTTCTGGCAAAATAAGCCATTAAGGCTTTGAAAGTAAGATGAGCAATCTTGCCCTTGAGGACAAGTTAGACTTTATCTATTACGTCAGGGGAGGTGGTCAGGCAGCACCCTGCTATCTTCAGCTGAAAACTATCTTGTCTGTTTTTACAGAAAAGAACATGGAACCAATCAGTGGAGGGCGCTCCATGGAACTCAAGCGAACATGAAGTGTGACAGCTGTCTCTTAGACACGTAAATGACTATTTATAGACAAGAACATTAAAACAATGAACAAGGCAAGAATATGTCAGAACACGTGTAGGCAAGGAAGTCTGACCACTCTTGCAGAGACCCTGCAGCAGGGATAACAGAGACTGGACTGTGAGGCTATGTGAGTTAGGGTGATGGAGACAGGAAGCAGCCACAGCTGGTATGAGCTGAGGAGAACAGCACAGGAGTGAGGAGCAAGTCGCTGAAGTGAAGGCTTGAAGGCTCAGCACACCTGAGTGCCCCTTGGTGGCTCTGCACCTCCTCCGGGGCCTGTTCAAAGGCCGTGTGCTCCATCCGGCAGCCCCCCAGGGCCAGGAAAGCTGTCAAGGTCTGTGGTGGCTACAGTTTGGGCAGACCCCAGGTTCTTTCTCTTTCCAACCCCACCCCTCACATGGCTTAGAAAGTTCTGAGTCCTTTGTCACTCTTGCATCAGAGTTGGGCAGAAGTGGAGAAGTATGTAACACCCACCAGCTGCATAGTGACCAACCAGTGTGTTAGCAGTGACCCAAGGGGAGCCAATCGGAATCCTCCAAGGTCATCCTCTGGGACATCCAGGAGGGATATGATTTTGATTCCCTGGGGTCGTTAGCCAGAAGGATGATGTAAGCAACTTCCTGTGTCCATCTTGGCCACCACAGGAAGGCAGCCTGCCAGGAATTGAGACTGTTTTCAGCCTCTGGGTCCAACAGAGCTCTAGGGCTAACAGCTGAATGCCAATAAACGTGTTTTATTTGCATAAACTAAGCTGGGTTGGATTTATGTCACCTGAAACTAACGAAGCCCCTAACACTGACAATCAGAAGAGTTTTAGTCACAACGGCCACTTAACCTTGACATTCACATTTACCTTCTAAATCTCTACAGCTTCCTGCCCTTGAACTAGACGGTTACTAGTTTCCAGGATGGATTTCTGCTTTGCTCCTATTGTCTGGCCGTGCTGTTACCACTGATCCTGTCCTACATTTTATATCTAAATCTGTACACCAAGTGTCTTAGTTTTCTTAACAAAAGGAAAGGCGCTAAAACTTTATGATGCTCCTTAATTAACAGAATAACTTAGGGAAATCAGTAGGATCACTCCACTGGTAGAAGTTGCTATCTGTGTATATTCTGACTATATGCCATATACGTGACACTTACACCTTTTAGTTCCTTTGCGTGAGAACATACAAGCGTGTCGTTAAGAACATGAAGAACAGGAGAAATCAAGGCAGCACATGAAGCCCACTTTATAAAGCACGAGGAGTTGCGGAAGGGACACAGCAGACCGTGAGGATAAGAGTTTGGTGTCTCTGAGCTTCTCTGGTAAGTCCGCAGCTACCGTTTCCTGGAACATTTCTTTGGTGCTGTCCTCTCTCTCCTCCTGGCATTCCAGTTACAGCTGTGTCAGCAAGTCTGACACTCTCCCTCGGCCCCTGCGTGCTCTGCTCTGTTTTCATCAAAATCCTTTTTCTTTTGCATTTTAGTTTGTATCATTTATGCTGACCTATTTTCAAATTTCCTTATTTTTAAAATATTTTCGCTTTCATAAGATCCTTCTCTGCTGCAATTACCTTCTGATCTTGCACCTTCTGGACATTTTCTATCAGCCTTTACTGTGTTAGTGATAATCGTTTCCCATCCCCTGTCTGATGGTGCCAGCTTCTGCGTCATAATTGATTTTGGTTGTAAAGATGACTTTGACTCTTCAATATCGTATTTTTCTTGCTTCATGTTTTGCCTCGTAATTTTATGTTGTGGGGTGGACGTGCTGAGCTGGGAAGACTCTGGTGTGCATTCAGGACAGCATTTGTTTATTTTGTCAGGATTCGCGTTGGGTTTTAAGTGTGGTGTTGCCATAGTTACCAGAGTTGGAGTTTGTTGCTCGTGTGGGTCCCAGAAACTCGCAGCTCCTCTGGTGACGCCCTGTTGCCGCTGCTGCTGTTATTTCCCTCTCTGGTTGGGGTTGTGTCCTCGGTGTCTGCTTCTCCTTTGGGAGATCTTCCCTCTGCAGGTCTTCAGATGTGTCTCCCTGGTCTCTCTTACTAGATGCTGTTAGCTGGATTATGGGATTCGGGGAGGGAGGAAACAGGATCTCCATAACACTCTGATTTGATTTCACACTCAGAGACATCCCGAGGACCTGGATCGTGAGTATGTGGCCGTCTCTAAACTGTCTGTTGTACCCCGCCCCTGGGTCTCCCATCAGATGCAGTGTCCTCACACTAGGCTTTTGTCCCCCCCTCCCCAATTCTGAAGGTCATGCAAAGTAGAGATCAGAGGGCCGAGTCTCAGTGCTACCCCCCCCCCTCCCTCATCTGCTCTGACCTCTCCGGGGTGTCCTTGTGGGCCATGTCTCAGTGGTGCCCCCACCTTCCTCATCTGCTCTGACCTCTCTGGGGTATCCTTGTGGGCCATGTCTCAGTGCTGCCCCCTTCTCTCCCTCATCTGCTCTGACCTCTCTGGGGTGTCCTTGTGGAAAGGTCAGCAGGAACATAAGACTGTCTACCTTAGTCCCCTAGGGGGTGCTAGGCCACATTTAGCTTTTAGCAAATTATCAAAGTGACTACTTTACATTTTCCTCCAGATTTTGTCTCATCCAATGATGACCACCCCTAAGCAAATGCTTCTGTTCTGTTTGTTTCTGCAAGCTTCTGTCCTTCTTCCAAGTTCAGCGATGTCCTGTTGTCAATTTTCTGATAGGTTCAAGAAAAGTCATTAATTTTCAGTTTGTCTTGATTTTTATTTTGTAGCAAGCGAGTGTTACTGTTTTTATCTCTCTATATCTCTGAGATTCTGTTCAGTTATTGATGATATGGCTGAATTTAGTTTTAAATGTTTTCTTTTCCTTTTGGTTATATAGGCAACCAGCTGTTGCTGCTCAGGTATTCGTGGTCCTTTCATAATCAAAAGTCTAAATTTCCTCTGACAAACTTTTGCATTCTGAATTAAATCCTAAATATAGAAAAATTACGATATGTGTTATGTTCCAAAGAGTGTCTGTTCAGGGCATTTCCTAGCTACTTGTCAATATTATCGCTGTCCATAAGATTTGTTTCTACTAACCAGCGTCTCGCTGGTATTTTGCTTGAGAGTAGGAGACAATAGATGGTGTTATCAGTCTTGTGTTTAGTAATTATTTAACATTTTTAATGGGCCAGAACTGTACTATTTAATTTGAATCTACATTCTTCCAGGACATATATTCTCAACATAACAGCTGACACATCAGACTTAACTAGGGAGGCTTATCAATGTGCAGATGAGACATTCTAAATACATTTTTGCGTCTATTAACCATCCTTATTGCCCTTTCTCCCCTTCTCCCCACCAAAAAAATTCTCAGTAGGTTTTACCATTTGTATTTTTTTGGAGCAGAAAACACATTTTTTTGAAACCAAATACTGACCCCCTGGGACCCTCGTTCCTATTTCCTCCTCCTGTGACAGGATGGGCCTTTCACGTATGTGAACATGGGGGCGTTATTTTTCTCATATTCTTTTTATACCCTTTTCACCTATTAAATGAGATAATGAATGAAGAGACCCCTTTGCCCTCTCCTGGTACTTACTCAGTGGTAGCTACAAAAGCATTATCCAAATTGATGAGAGAATATCAAAAGTGCTTATCCATTTTATGGCCTTTTCTGGATTCTTATTAAATTCCATTTCTCTCTCAAGTTTAAAATTCATTGTCAATGTTTTGTCTTCTACCTCATTAGTATTTATTTAAAATAATTCTGACAAATATCTCTCTCCTCTACACCCAGAACATACCCAGACATAAAGTGCTCTTACAACTATAGTTACACATATTTGAAAATATTACTGAATTTATAGTAAAGTGTTATCGTATGTCCTATAAGCATAGTAAAGCACAACTTATCTCACTGACGTCTGCAACCATTTTTGATAAAAAACAAAGTTCTTATACTGAAAAAGATGGAAGTTAATCTAAAAACTTATCCCGGTAATCTTGAGGGTTTGCTATTAGGATCTGTACGTCTATGATCTTCCTGTGTCTCTACATCCCCCAGCACCTGCTACCTGCCCCTTTCAGTACAGCCATCCTGTGGGGGTGGAGTGGCCTCTCCCCGTGGTTTTGTTTGGAGTTCACTAATGGCTAATCGTGTTGACCATCTCTGCCTGTGCTTATTGGCCATTTGTATAACTGTATTTTAAGAATTGCTGCCGTTTGAACTAGAACTTAAGCAAAAAAAAAGTGCAAGATTAGCCTGAGCAACATAGTGAGCCCATGTCAATAAGAAGTTGAAAAACAAGCCAGGTTTGGTGGCACATGCCTGTGGTCACAGCTGCTCTGGAGGCTAAGGTGGGAGGATCGCTCAAAGCCCAGGAGTTCTAGACTGCACTCCAGCTCAGGTGACAGAACCGGGGCCTGTCTCTAAAAATCAATCCATCAATCAATCAATGCAAATTGCTTTGGACTTCAAAATTATCAGTGGATCAAATGTGTAATAGTTTTTGGAGACTATTTAAGAAACATAAATAACTAAATCTTCCAGATATTACAGAATATAAAGATTATTTTGTTAATATTTTATTGCAATAGTGCAAAGGATGATAATTACAGGCAAATGTGCTTGTCTTATAATTCTATTTAAAAAACAAACAAAAATCAAAGGAATAATGGAGGCACTGATAATACAGAAAGTCTGACCTTAACTGATGCTTCTCTGAGGAGTTTTACCCAAATGAAATTCATTGCAAAGGATTTATGGCTTGGTTTGATCAAAATTAGGATATTTTTCTACTCTGCAAATAAATTATATAGTAAGAATACCTAATAACCATTGTTCGAGCTCATGAGGAGTGAATGTATGTATAGTCAGAGTATTTTTCTTTGTATTTGGTCAAGGAATGTTCACACCACTTAAATGTTTATACCAACAAAACATTACATTTGAAATGCTTTACTAAGAAAGAAGTTTTCATTTGGACAGAAATGTCAGAGAGAACTCATCATCCATGGACAGATGGGCCTGCTGCAACCCTGTAGGAGACGCTGGTGAGTACTTGGAAAAGGTTGCAAGGACCCATCGTGGGTCCAGGGAGGTCCCTGCCAGACAGTCAGTCTTTCTTCCCGCCTTGTTGTGTTACCTGTTCACGACTTTAGGCTAATAGTTCCCACATCGTATTGTGCATGTTTCTGTTCCTTACAGATTGTTGTGTGATCCCAGGGTAGGCACTTGTTCCTATTTGCTTCTGAGTCCTCAGTGCCTATAACAAATGAGACATTTCCATTTTAAGTTAGTTCAAAACAAAAGAGACTTGCTATGCAAATAGTGTATATAAACCATATCAAAAATTTTAACAAGGTTTCTCACTAGATCCCTAGGGCGTAATAAGTAAATATAGTCTTTATACCACGCACCACGTGTGCACATGGCATTAAACCCTGGATAACATCCCTCAACTGCTCTCCAGAGCTTTCAGCATTAAGACGAATGAACTTCTTACAAATTCTGTCCTATCAGAGCAGTGACCCCCACAAGGCGACGGCACTGAATCTCCTGGTCAGACTCCACCCGGCTGCTGTGAACCTCCGTGCACCCTGGCAGGAAGGCACTCACAGGCGCCCTCTCTGCTTTTCATATCCTGCGTCCTCTGTCTCCCCCATCTGCCGAGCACCTTCTCCTTCCTGCTCCCCAATTCCCGCTGAGCATCCCTTCCCTTGAGGACTCCCCGCCTCCCGGGCCTCTCCCCTCTGACCCTTTGTCCTGCCGCTGCCCTCTCCACATTGTCCTATAAATCTTGATGTAGTGTCTCTCTCCCCACTAACTACAATTATCTTTGAAAGCGGAGGCTGTGTTTTATTTGACTCTGTGTCACCAGCACTTATTTTAGTTTCTAACAGCAATATTTGTAGAATTAATGAATAATTTATGAGTGAATAAAAGCAAGTAAGAAGTAAATTTGACTAAGATATCTCTTGCTCCTGTGTCTGGGAGGATAATAATAAGATTAAGATGGGATAAGTGGGTGTAGAAACAGGCTTTGAGCCTGAATTCAGTTCAGGCTGTGTTTAACAGGAGGAACAGGGCGAGGGGGACATCTGAGCAGGTAATAACATTGAACGAATATTTATTCAGAATTTACTGTCAGGCACACTTCTGTATTAAAATAGGAGTCCCCTTGCCCAGGGGACTGTGCCTTCAAACCCTCACTCAGGCAACAAGTTTGTCAATAACTAAAAGACAGAGGGGTACTGAGGGCTGGACGCTTTGCCCAGTGACTCCTGGAACAGCCAGGCCCCAAGGTTCCCTGGGATCAGGTGGAAGCCGGTTTCCAGGTAAGAGGCTCTTCTCGCTTCACTAGTTTCCCCCAAACTAGTCTGCGTCCCTCCTTCCGCTCCTGCGCAGAAGGATTCCTTACCAACTTCTAGGAACTGGACTCAGGACAGGAACCATCAGTGTAATACTTAATTAGGGGATAACGGAGTTCTACGTAGTTAAGGATTATAGTATTTAGTGTCAAGGCTCAGGTTTCGGATTTCTCAAGGTGCTCAGAACCTTAAAGTTAATGATTACAGAAACAGGAGCTGACAAGCTTGCTCAGAGAAACTGCCCACGTCATCGTTCCCTTCCTCAGCTTGCCCTCTGGGCTACATGAGCAAATAGGTGAGTGGAACAAACACTTGGGTGCCTGGGCTGTGGACCCCACAGGCTAGCATGGTCCCCTGTACTCTCACCTTTGAAAGTTCTATTCTGTCCTGTCTCTTTGTCTCTCGTCATTTCTGACTTTTATCTCTTCTGTCACCACTGCCAGCTCCACAGGTCTTAGAAGACCCTGCACCCGGGGCAGGACCCGGCACTTTGCAGCCCCTAAAGAACTTGCCGTTTGCTTGTCGGAGAACAGGAGTGAGAACCCACTGCGTTCTCCTCTAATTACCCTCTCCTTCCACACAGCCTTACTTCCTACTTAACCGCAACACTGAGTTTCCTACTCAAATTTGTGTATCTCAGTTTCCTTTCCTTACACGTGGTGGGTCCTGTTCTCCTCTCTTGGAAGAGCCTCATCTTCATCCATCATAGGAGAAACTTGAGAATTATCTCAGTAGACGCTATTTACAAAATTCTTTTAAAGGCTCGTCCACAGGAGAAAGAAGGAATAACTTCTATCGATGCTTTATTGACCTACTTTTTTTTTGGGGGGGGGGAAGAGTCTCATTCTGTTGCCCTCATTCTCTGTTGCCCATCACAGCTCACAGCAACTTCAAGATCTTGGGCTCAAGTGAGCCTCCTGCCTCAGCCTCCTGCCTCAGCCTCCAGAGTAGCTGGGATTATAGGTGCCCACCACAACGCCTGGATACTTTTTCCATTTTTAGTGGAGACGGGGTCGCACTCTTGCTCAACATGGTCTAAAATTCCTAAGCTCAAGGGATCCTCCTGCCTTGGCCTCCACGAGGGCTAGGATTAGAGGCATGAGCAACTGTACCTGTCCTATGCACCCACCTTTTTGGTTCAGCTTATGAACCAATTAAGTGGAAAGGGAATGCCTTATTTTCAATATATAATATCTCTCAATGTTTACGTTTTGGGGTGTTTTTGAATATTGAAGATTTTATATTATCTCAAGAATAAAATCTTTAAGGCAGCTCTGATATATTTTAAAAAATGCTAGTGTTGAGATATGAAAACTCACCTGTTTTTCCTTTATTTTAACTTTGGAAACATAACTAACTCTGTGGAGATCAATTTCATCACCTATAAAATGCGTCTAACAATTTCTACATTAAAAGATTAGTGTGAGGATAAAACAAAGCACATCTGAATGTGTCACAAGGAACGTGACCAGGCCGCCACACCCACACTGTTTCTGCTGGTCGTGCTGGGGTTGCATTACTGCCTCAGGAAGAAGCTTAATTGCCTGGCACTGCAAACATTAATGCTCTATAGACACATTTGATTATTAAATACTAAGTATCTTTCACCATTAATTTAAATATTTGGTAGTAATGCTTTGGTTTTATATTTACGTTCTTGGATAGTATAAATACTTATTAATAGATACAGCATAAACTGTATTCATGGGGCTGGTGGTTATAGCTTTTAAAAAAAATTCTGAAGATAGTCCACTGAAAACTTAAAAAAAAAACTTTAAAAAATGAGTAGGTCAATATTCTCTTCTCCCGTCCCTGCCCCTCCCTTCTTTCAATCTCCTCCCTTCTGTTTTGGGTTCTTTGAGTAACCTCAGCACACGAGTGCACACCGAGAGAAATCAGTGCTGTTTAATTCTATTTTTTAAAAGCAAGGACTTTTAGATGATTTATTTTAACTCTGCATTTATTTAGCACATTTACAAAAATAAGTTCACCTGGAAACATTAGGAATAAAATTCACAAGTTTACAGGAAAAGAAGGAAGATTCTTTTAAAGAAAAACAAACAAACTGTCTTTAAAGGCCTTGGTAATGAGATTGTCTTTTCTGTTTTATTTACTTCTAGTTCTAATCCAAGTATTTTAAATAGTGATGACTTGTAACTAAGACTTGAATATGTTATGCATTTTAACTAATAAATTTATTAATGACAGCTAGTTTTGTTTTGCTCTTGTGTATAAGTTTTATTATAAATGTTATATAATTTTGGCATGACATAAAAATAGATAAGAAAAGAAACTCAACCTGACCACCGTTGCACAAACTTCATTAACAATGTTTGTAATTGTAAGAACGAATATACTCTTTTTGCTTTATTTGGTCTTCGGTAGCCATTTTGCCTATTATTACATCATTGTTACATCTTCTTATCCATCTTGCTAACTAGCATTTTAAATCTCAGTCTAACATCCCACTGAATAGAGATAATTTCCTTTCATGTTTCATATTATTGAACAACCATTTTGTTTCTAGTTTTTAAGTATTATAAAAGTGTTATAAAACGACCTTTCTGCCTATCTATATTTTTATACTTAATATTTCTTTTCAATTAATTATAGGATCTAAGTTTACTAGTCAAACAAAAATTATGATGTCTTAATACCTATAGTATTAGCATTTTAAATTATTGGTATAATTTTATAACATTGTTTAGCAAAATTTGAGACAACCAGAAACAACATAACTCTACAATCATTGGACATTTACATTTTTTTCTTTCTTTTTTTTTTTTTTCAGCTTCTTGGCCAGGGCTGGGTTTGAACCCACCACCCTTGGCATACAGGGCTGGTGCCCTACTCCTTGAGCCACAGGCCACCCGGGCATTTAAATTTTTATAAATGCCTTGCCACTATGTCAACAGCTTACTTCCATGTAGTTATAATTTGCAGTTGAGTGTTTTCCTATGTATGTTTACTTATCAGTTTTTATTTTACGTGAATCACATCACCATCAACCTCATAAATTAATTTTTGAAATGATATTAGTGTTTCTTGCCCATTAAAACATCTTCCTGTGTATCTGACCTTCTTTTATCTTAATGACATGTTTATTTTCTTCACAGCATTTTCCTTTTTACTAGGGTTACATATACCTGTTTCATGTTTTTAAAGTGTAAACAAACACTTTCAAAAGCTCTGTGTCAAGTTTAACTCCTTTCTCTCATGGTCATCTTTTCTGTACCATTAAATTTTTAAAGTGTTTCTAGAGAATTGGCACATGACCCATTCCTTTTATCAACTTCCTACTTAATAAGCTTTTGTTTTATTTTTCTGCATTTAAAATGGTGAAACTTTTATATTGACTGATAAAACAGTAAGTTTTAATTTTGAATTCAGGAAAACATATATACTTTAAGAATGTTTAGTTATTTTTTGCTAAGTCATCATTATATTTTCTTTATCTAAAGGTACATCAGCAGTCTTTAATTAAAATCCAAGGACATGTCAACATATATATGTTAATTTTATTTTCAGTTCTTCATATGAATGAATGAAAATTGAAACAATTATTCCCAAGGAAAACAAAAAAAAATTCAATTAGTCTGTGCATATATTAGTAACAATTAAGTACCCTTTAATGCTGTGGTCCCCGACCCCAGGTCGCACTGATGGCAGTCTCGGTCCTGCAAGGAACTTGGCCGTGCAGCAGGTGAGTGGCGGGCCAGCTTCACTGACATTCACAGCTGCTCCCTATCACTTGCATCACTGGCTGAGCTCCGCCTCCTATCAGGTCAGGGGTGATCCTGGGTCCTCCCAGGATGTGAGCCCCACCATAAACCACCTACGTTGTGGCTCCTTAGGAGATGCCTGATGGTCAGTGGTGGACCGAGGTGGTGATGCTACAGCTGGAACCGTCAAGCTGCAGCAATCAGGCTCAGGGCTCCCACTGATTCCGTGTTATGGTGAGTTGTATTAATTATTTTGTTTTCTATGACCATGTAATAATACAAATAAAGCGAACAATAAATGTAATGGACTTGAATCATTCTGAAACCAACGCCTGGTCCACGGAATAATTGTCTTCCATTAAACCAGTCCCTGCTGCCAAACAGGCAGGAGGCCACTGATTTAACGTAGGTCTGAATGACTCATATGATCCACTCAGTCTCTGTCATGGCAACATAGACTTTATGAGGCTTGTCTCTCCTAATTTGATAGCTTAAGCCAAAGAGGTTTTGTTTACCCAGATTTTGCAACTGTTGATCATGGAATATTAAAATGATGGTAAACAAAGAAATAAAGAGAAGCTTAGATCAGTTTTATAGAAAGAGCTCAGCTGCCCAAATCCCAGTTTGCATGAGAGAGGACTGGGAAATGCGTGATGACATGACCTCTTGATAGGAGTCTCTCCTAGGACATGCAGACTAGTGAGCATTGTTAAAAACGTTTACACTGGAGAGAGATGAAATATGGAAAACTATAAAAGCAATAGAACCTCTATTTAAGTATGGTCAGCATTTAAATATAAAAAACAAAAACATAGAGTAACTTCCATTCCACATGAGGAAAAGGGATTCAAAAAACAAAAAATATTAATGAGATTTAGATTTCCCATATTTTTTGTGTACATAATTTACGTGTGATAAAATGCAAAAATGTCACCTGTACAGTCTGATGAATTTTGACCTCTGGAACTCCCAGAGCCCATAGCTCCCTCAGGCCTACTTCTCAGTTGGGGTATTTGCCTTTTTATTATTGATTTGTACCGATTTTGAAAGCATAATCTAGACCCAAGTCCTTTGTCAGGTGCATGTATATATGTGTGGTGAGAATTTTCTCCTTGTTTTGACTTGCTTTTTCATTTTAATGTCTTTTGATGAAGAATTTTCAAATTTGGTGAAGTCCTATTTCTTACTTTTTAAAAAATTTTAATGGTGCTACTCAAGTCCTAAGCAATCTTTGCCTATGACAGGCTACAAAGACAAAAAGACAAGGATATTCTCTCAGGATTGATTTTAAGTTTACTATTTGTCTGGAATTTAATTTAATTTAATTAATTATTTTTTGCAGTTTTTGGCCAGGGCTGGGTTTGAACCTGCCACCTCTGGCATATGGGGCCAGCGCCCTACTCCTCTGAGCCACAGGCACTGCCCTATTTTATTTTTTTTAGTTTGAGTCTCAATAGACTTCCTGACCGCCTCCCTCCCTCCCTCCCTCCTTTCCTTCCTTTCTTCCCGTCCTCCATATCTCCCTTCCTACTTTTTCTTCTCCTTTCTCTTTTTTAAAATCCTATTATTAACAGCACCATTTGTTGAAAAGACTATCCTTTCCCCACTGAATTTGGAATCTCTGTTAAAGAAAAAAAAAAGGCCATTTATTTGTGGGATATTTCTAGTCTTTCAGTTCTTTTCCGTTGCTGTCTGTCCTTATGTCATACCACATATCTTACGGTTAAATCCAAAAACTGGCTTCAATAGTTCCCCATTATACTGATTTTCATTACTACATTTCTAAATATGTCTCTGAAGATGTCAGTTTTATATAATTTTCAATATAAGAATTTCAATAAAAGAGTTTAATTTAATTTAAAAGGGTTTAATTCTAAAACTCAGATATAAACTATTTCAAGAAAAGTGCTTTTCTATTGAATTATGGTTGAGCACTTTTGGAACACTGGGAAGCATTGCAAATAAGAAGTTATATATGATACAGTGACTGTTATTTGTGCTCCAAGATATCTCACATCCATCTGAAACTGGCTATTATGGCTAATTTTATCATCAGAACTTTACTATTTCTTGGAACAACTTTGAGTTTAGAACCATTATTAGAAATGTATGCTTTTTACTGCCTCGTGGGCAAAATACTGAGTTTCTCCCCTGTTTCTGAGCAATCTTTCTCTCTTTTGGGGGGCTACCATTCTGTTCCTTGTGTACAGGGAACAGCGTCAGGGAGTTGTGAGAAATTCTCATAAGGGAGTTGTTGGCAATGTTACCTAGAATTCTGGTAGGAATAACATTTAAAAGGCATTTGGTGCTTAAACCTTTCAGTGAAATCCTGTTATAATTCCTATGTTGATATATTGAAGCCAGAATTTATGATCAGATGTTTCCATTTCAAAAGGAGTAAGTAGGAATGATGAAGTCCACTCTGGAATGGGCTTCACATTTGGGCGCCATGATGAACTATATGAAAGTGATGTGCCTTTCAGTTTTCAGAAGCTTCCAATGTTCCTCATTCTTTAGAAAATGGAAACATAAAGCACAAAAATGGACCCGTTATTTTTCCATAGCTAAAAACACAGCCTTGTCTCTAAAGCCAATTTGGCGAAGAGCCCTGAGAGCCAACCCTTTTCCCTTTGACTACAACAAGCACAATCTCTTTTTTCCTAACCAGAGCCCGTTAAGGACATGGCAAGCCCAGTCACTTGGTCTGTAGGATCCACTGGGTTTCAAGACAATCTTACTCATCATATGATGAAGAGGAGAGAAGGGCATTCCTATTGCTCTTCATACTTTGTCAGCAGTATTGATAGAGCAAGTCGTGGAAACTCTGATTCCTCACATGCGCCATGGATAACACTGCTTGGGGACAGGACAAGGGCTGTAGTTGTGTGGAAGCATCGCCCTGTCCACAGCTAGCAAATTACTAACCTGGGATTTTTTTCTTCCTCTCAAACAGTGATGTGATGGAGACTCAAAAGATGGATCCAACCCCACTGGGCTAGGAAAGCACCAAGAAATCTGGTGCAGCTCATTTCTGATGCAGACGTTCAACCTATTATCATCCAACTTTTTCACTGGCACCTTTGGTTTTATTTGTAGGCAAGATACCGTGTCTCAGAGTCCATAACCATTCAGAGAGAAATTCAAACAGGTGAGATTAAAGGCATCTTCTCTTTATTCAGGCCACATTATTCAAGAACTATAAAGCTAGGAAAAATAATAGCCTTGCTTTGTGCCTGTGTCTGCAAACATATAAATATTCATAAAGACACTGAAATTGAATTACGTGCTTTATAGGCACTGGACATTATTTTCCAAATACTATCTTCTCACAGGAGTTTTATTGGATAAATTATGTTATTGTCTCTCAGGCTACACAATCAGGCAGATGCGACATAGGATGGTTAATCTGCCAAAGATTTGAACTCAACCCAAGAGCGTCAACTCCGGGCCACCATGCTGTGTCGCTTTCTCATGTCAAAGTGGATCACGGTTTATGACATTAGGACAGAGCAAAGTAAACTTTTCAAATTTTTCTATCTTAAGATTGAAAAGGTCAAATGTTTGTACCTGGCATAGAAGAATAGGGGGACATAGGAAAAGCCAGAATTACTCTTTCTGTAACAGAAAATGGCTGGACAGTTATTTGTTAGCTAAAATCTTATTGAAATTATTATTTAATCTAACTTGTTCTGAACACATAAAATTGCCCGCATAAATTCAAGCCAAAGAACCATCTGTTTTCTTCCTTGGTAATGACATTGCCAGCATGTGTTTTTCCAACATTTGTGCAGAATTCCCGAGAGCCTTGTAGAGACATGCTAAGCAACCCCATGGGTTACATTTGGAACACCAGCTAATATTTCATGTTCTGATTACTGTGAAGAAAGTAAGATGCTTTTTAATTGTGTTAGAAAAAAGAAAGACAAATATAAAAAACAGCACAAGGTTTTGGAGTCTCATGTAAAATGGAGGCTATTTGACATAATATGCTCTAAAATTGGGTGCAAACATAAAGTCTTGCAATCTTTGGTTTGAACTATTAGAAAAATATCAGGCTAAAAAAAAAAAAGAACTATGATATTTCTATAAAGTTTTTCAAGGGAAAAACACAATAGTCTGCCAGGTGAGCTGGTTTCTGTGTTTGGGTCTATTTTTGAGTGGCTTCGTAGAGTATTCATCATTTATTCTTAGAAATGTGTGGTAGAGACACGGCACAGCTTTCAAAGGTTAACTATTATAAGAAGTGTGTTCTTTGCTGTTTGGATTAAATCTAATTATAAATACTTGTAGAACTTTATACTTAGACAAATAAAGATGAAGTATATTTGCAGTCAGGTTTTACTTTCCTACCTTCTATTTCTGGGTCTGTGTATCTGTACATCACTTTGAGTCAAACAAAGGTAAGGAGAGTCTGGCTTGAGATGAGAAAACAGAATCATATAACAGGTGGAAGACAGGTTGGGACTTGCTACCTCAGTGCCATCAGGAGTATGTTCAAGCCCAAGTTGGGGCCTCCTGAACCCTTGTTGACCTAGGGAGAGTTTGCTTACAGAAGCCCAACTTTTTTCACTGTGTTGCATAGGTACATGAGTTTTAATACACATGTGTATAAACACACATACAAATGTAAATGCAGCCAGGCATGGTGGGGCTTGCCTGTAGTCTTAGCTTCTCCAGACTGGACAACATAGCAAGACCCTGTCTCTAACAAAAAAATAATTAAAAAAATATATAAACAGAGTCATTTACACACATAATGACTGTGCAGTCATTTATACGGCATAGTCTAAGATACAATCAATTTAAATGGCTCTGAGTAAATACATTTTAGACACTGTAGGATAGTCTGTTAAATAACAAAATCATCTGCATGTCATTTAATATTTTAGAATATAAATGTGATGCCATAGCATCAAAATAATGGCCTGAAAGAAAACAGTCTCAGGGAATCAGGCATAAAGGCCATTTATCATGGTCATGGCTTCTGTGCTGTCATTACCAATAATATTTCTCCCTTTTTAATTTAATGAAAGCTACTCTTGAAAGAAAGTGATGGTTATGGTTGTATTATACTTTGGCTTTTCGTACTGTACTTGGAGGTTGAAGTTGGGACTTTGCTAGGAAGCCCTGGTCCCATAGAAATTTTCTTATAACAAAACATACAAGTTAAAAACCTTATAGATCAAACCATATACTATATGTGAAAGGTACACTGTTTGGTTTTGCATGTTTAGGAATATTGTATACAATATATTTTGTTTTTTTAAATAGAGTACACTAAATCATTAGAAGGGTTTGAAAAGACTCACTCGGCAACATACTTTTAGACATGCAAATGATAGAATACTTGGAAGGAAGGAATTGTTAAGTTTTTATGATTTTGCAACCGCAAGAGAAGGAATAATGGAGATTCAGTTCTGGAGAACTTGTGCAGAGAAAAATGCCTCAATTAATGAGGGAGTGGTTTATAAATCGATGAACAGGAATGAGGTGAATGTGGAGATTTCTCAAGATGTCCTGGACGCTGCTCCATGACTTACTGGTCATTTCCCTTGTACGTCCTCCCAGCAGAGAGACGGCTGTAAAATCAGAATGTCTGTGTGTCTCTGTGGCTGGGCTGTTTTCTCTGTTGCTGCTGTTTTCTGGCAGGGGGCTCTAGGGAGAGGCAGGAGAGTTAACCATCAAAATAGACATCTTTATGTGTTGTTGAGTAAACACAGAAAAATCCAATCGGCATAATGGAAAAATATTGCCACAAAAGGAAATAAGACCATATCCCAAGAACAGAGGACAAATGCAAGTTTCTGAAATGGAATTTTGGTGAAACCAAAAATACAATGCAGTTTCTTCATGATATCAGCAGGGAACATTACGATGAAAGCACAGGTCATTAGAAAGACAGAAGGACCAAACGGGAACAGCCTCTGTGGCAGATGTTAGCAAAGGTAAACTGAACGCAAAAGGAAGTGGAAAGCTTTAAAGGAAAAGCCTTACATCGCACAAGTTGAATTAGAGAGTTAAAGAATGTATTAGTGAACCAGTCACAGAGAGGAGAGAAAAAGGGAAGTAGATGATAGCTGAAGTTGTCAAAGGGGAGAAAAGATCCTGGATCTATAACACGGAGGCTGAATTCCATAATCCACTCTGGGCAAGGCGGAGACCCCGGAAAGCCGCTGGGCTAATTTAGTCCAAGTTTAAAGGCCTGAGAACCAGGGGAGACAATGTCCTAGGGCACAAGAAGATAATGTCTCAGCTCAAGAAGAATGACAGACAATTCCCCTTCATTACCCTTTTTGTTTTTCTGGGCCCTCAAAGGATAGGATGCCACCCACCAGCCTGGGTGAGTCTTCGTGACTTAGTCTGCAGCCAAAAGTGCAAATCTCTTCTAGAAATACCCACACGGACATAACCCAAAATAATGTTTTCCCAGCAGTTGGGCATCCCTTAACTTAGTCCAGTTGAAACATAAAGTAAGCTTTAACACTCGGTGTGTGACTTTCCTTGTTTTTGTAATTTGTGGTCTTTACTGTACACGGATAACCTTAACGCCTATATACAATAAGTCAGCATTGGAAAAAAGAATACTCTGAAACTGTTTTCTTTTGAGATCAGGTAATACTGGCCTCCTGATAATAGGTAAAATAATTAAAAATATAATTGAAAATATATGTCGGGTTTTGCATTTTTAAAATGCATGTTTTTAAGATAAAAGCATCCAGAATTATAACATCAATTTAAAACATACAATTGCAAATTAAATCACCCATATGTGTATACCTCTATAATACGGTGAAATAAAAAAAAATTAAAAAACAAAGAGCAGAACTAAAAAATCCCAAAAGGTGGAAACAATCCCCCAAAAGTGTCTCAAAAGCATATGGTGAAATTCCGACCCCCATAGAGGTTTCCTTCCTTTTGGATATAGATTGCTTTTGAAGACGTGTCTTTAAACCAGAAAACCTCATATTAGGGCCATGCCCTTTTATATTTCCAACTTCATCGGTGTCCATTCCAATGAAAATATACTCAAAAAAATTTTATTTGCTCATTTTTTAATGTAGACAATACAATATGCCTTGTAGGCAAGATAATTATTATGGAGTATTTGAAACCTGTGTTTCCAATGTGAAAATTACACTGAAGTTGTCCTAAGCATTTCAGAAAAATGATTATTTTGGATCTGAAATGGAAGTAGATACGAGCAGACACTTTTATTGCAGTCTTTATTTCTATGTGGCTATCATAAAATAATATTTCACTTATCCACTATAAAATTAAACATTTAAAATTTAGTAAGCTATACGGAGGCATTGTGGTAACGTAAAATAGTCGGAAATCTTGCTTGGCACGTGCCCTCGTGTTTTTACGAATATTGAAATATTCATTTTGCTTTGTTTGGTGTGTTACGTTTTCAGCTTTGTCTTCATTGTGTGTCCTGTCGTGAATGATTGAGTACTAGGCACGGAAACAGCGCTGTCATTCTTTAGCTTGTGCGTGTCACAAGGTAGTTACAGAATGAAGATCAAACTATATCGTATTTTACACGGCATTTAGAATGGAAATTTTGTAGCTCATATTATATTGAAAATTAAATTATTAGCTTGCACACTGGTTGATATTAAGAAGCCATATGTCTACTTTGGTTACATTATTAAAACTGAGTTCAAAATGTGCACACTCTAATACCAAGGCTTATCATCCTTTATCCTGATACACTGATACCTACCTGTCTTTTAGGTACATCTGAAACACTGGGGCTTACATTTTATATTAAGAGTAAAGTAGTGACTTTTTTTTTTTTAAAGATAGCCACAGAGTGGTGATAAAGTGATTTTTGTGTTTGCATACAAATGTGTAGTACAGAAATCACTATGTGGGGTTCTGAAGAGGAAGGTATTTGCCTTTTAATTTGCATAACACTGCTGAGCCCTGTCTAGGAGAAAATCCACAACTTTTCAGAGAGCAGTGGCCTCCCTTTGTTAGGCTTACCCTGTGTCAAGCAGGTCTGTGAAATCACTGGGCAGGAGCACTCCCGCGGAAGAAGGGGCAGCAGGGCGCCGTGGTTTCGCAACATTGAAATTCTGTGTTTTCTAACTTCTCATGACAGAATCTGGCAGGGCTGATGTCAAATGGAACAAGGTATTTACCTACAGCTGGTGAAAAGAGCTTAAGAGAAGGAAAAAAATAAAACAACTTTAAACAGTGTCAATTCCAGTAAACTGAAAGAGGACGTTGGGGACCCTCTGGCCGCCTGCCAGCTGCTCATAGGTGCAGAGAGAGGCACGTGTCTGGCCACACGCAGGGCAGCCGGGCCCAGAGTGGGCAAAGAAGATGTGGAAACGGACATGCCAGGCCCAGAGTGGGCAAGGAAGATGGGGAAACAGACATGCTGCCCACTGCACGATTGCAGCCACCCAGTCACGCCACAAACTGGCTTACAATAACCCTGTGCTTTACCAGGGATGCGTGGTAATAGTGGAATGGGGAAATTGCCTCGGAAAGAGGGAAATAGGTTATATAGTGTGGAAATTTTAGAGCAGTTGCAAATGTGGTGAACGTGTATTTTTTTCTATTGGCTTACATTTCTCCCCAACATCATAAATGGCTCCTAATTTTCTACCTTATTGATGTAAGCCATCCTGTATGTCAAAAAGTGCATACCACATGCTGAGACACTAATGAAAGATGATCCGTATTGTATTTTGAGAAGTAAAATTAATGATATATATTCTTAGGCCAAAATAGCATATTTTAGCAGGCAAAAAAAAAAAATATGCCTATGGTGACTCTTAAACTCTGATTTTTCATCAATAGTACACATATCAAGATATTTTTATAAGAACTGTGTGTATCTCCACAAAGTTTAAATCTGGTATCTTAAAGATATTATTGAAAGGGAAGAAAACTCCTAATGAATGATTTCAGTTATTGACGAGAGCATAAAACCCATTAGAATAATTCAACTACTAGTTTACAGGTAAGGAAATGGAGATGCTTACTTACAAGGGAAAAAGAGTGGAAGGAGGATGTTGAAACGCACTATTGGAAAAGAATAATTGAAATGTTAATAAAAGGTAAGAGAAAGCTAAATACCAGATTATGTTAGAACAGGTGATCCAAGATGTCCTCTGGTACAAGATTTAGGAATGAAATGTCACGAAAACTCAGGATCAGGACCTGACCAAAGTTCTGCTAAACCTCATGTATTTGTGCTCACGACAATTAAATTGACAGAGTCTGGAAGCGAGACTAGAGAGGCATCAACAAAGAAGAAAAATAACTTACCCAGTGTACAAAGGTAGGTAGTTCATCCCCTTTCAGCGGTTCTCAACCTGTGGGTCGTGACCCCTTTGTAACAATGAAAATACATCAGGGCATTAGGGAGGTTGAGAACCACTGCCTTAGGTGGAGAGTTTTTTCACCAAAAGCCTGCTTTTGCTGGTTCTCCCAGGTCACGTGAGGCAGCCTTTGCCAAGGACTCCGTCCTCAGCACCAGAGCATTACACCTGGCAGGCTTCCTGGGAGTTGCTGTCCCAGCTCCAGCCAGGCCTCACCCTGGGCTGACAGGTGTTACCACCTGAGAGTAAACACGACGACGTTAGGGTCCCCCCTGAGTCCTGTGCTCTCTATATCAAAGAGATGCAGCATTGCTCTGGACGACTCATGCAAAACCTGAAGTGGAAAATGTTGCAGATGCGAGAGTGGGTCATGTGCACTGTGGGTTTTACTTTCCGTTCTCTCTGCAGCCCTCTGTGTGTCTAAGTCTCAGAGAAGTTAGTATTTTACCTTAATGCTTTTTCTTGGTTCACATGTATTAGAATTTTGTGAATTTTCATGGATTTCTCAATAATTATTCTTGTAATTACAAATTGTTGCCTGAGTAATGGCTTAAAGACTAAGCTTCTAAAGATGCGTGTTAGAATCAGTTTGTGGGTTTTCAAGGCTCTGTGCCTATAAGCATTACATATAACCATCTCTCTTGACAGGGCACAAACATTATTTGTTTAAAATGTTGTGCATAATAAGATGTACTACTTACCGTTATCATTTTTAATTATTTAACTTAAATAATTCAAATTCCACATCATTTTTAATTATTTAAATATTAGGAACATAGTGTTTTTCTTTCTTTTCTTTTTTTTCTTGAGACAGAGTCTCACTGTGCTGGGTAAGCTAGAGCACCATGGTGTCATGACATCAAATAGCTCACTGCAACCTCAAACTCTTGGGCTCAAGCCTCCTAAGTAGCTGAGACTACAGGCGTTGGCTAAAATGCCTGGCTTTTTTTTTTTTTTTGTAGAGATGGGGTCTAAATCTTTCTCAGGGTGATCTCGAACTCCTGACTTCAAGGACTCCTCCTGCCTCAGCCTCCCACAGTCCTGGGATTACAGGCTTGAGTGACTGCAACTGGCAGGACTTTTTTTCTTTTCTAACCAAAAAGCTAATCTTGTTTTTTTTTTTTTTCCGCAGTTTTTGTTTTGGCCAGGGGCTGGGTTTGAACCCACCACCTCTGGCATATGGGGCTGGCGCCCTACTCCTCTAGGCCACAGATGCCACCCAAACAAGCTAATTTTTATTGATATTAGAATGAAGTAATGCTGACAAATACAATAATAAAAACAAATGCAGACTCAGGCCTTGAATCTTATGTGGTTGGGAGAGGAAGGGTGATAGCATCACACTCGGTACAGCCCGTCATTCTGGGTGCTCAGTATCCATGCATGACCTCCCACACTGCTCCCACAAATATTCCATAAAACACTTAAAAAACAAACACATTCTTTTGCCTACTAAGATGATAGTGTTCTTCATACAAATGACAATGCTCTTGCCATCTCTCAAAAAAAAAAAAAAAGAAAGAAAGAAAGAAAGAAAGAAAGAAAAGAAAAAGGAAGAAAAAGAGCGAGAGAGACCAAACACGACCCAGGCTGTTGCTGTTGTACCCTGCAGGCAGGGAGGGGTGAGTCTAGGAGGCAGGGATGCTCTGGGACGCCTCTTAATCTACCGCCTTATGCCGTGAAAGCTAATGGAAAACTATAGCAACCAATGCAAGGCCCTTGAGGATCCAGGCCGCTCGGGGACCAAAGGACCAGTCATCCCCCAAGTAAGGAAAGCCACTCTGCTATGGTGCCAGGAGAGGGCAGAGGGCGCCGGGGAGGTACAGAGGCAGAGGCGCTGTAAGTACTCAGTTACAGAGGCCCGGACTGTGGCGCCCCCAAGAGTCACTTCTGACTTGCCTTTTATGTTAATGAGTTAGACTAAGCATTCCACAGTGTGTATCAAATCAGCACATTGTACCCGATAAATGCATTAATGTACACAGTTATGATTTAATAAAGAAAAAGGATACCTGTTTGTGTTGCTTGTTGTCTCTCTGTGTGTGCCTGTCATCTATCTACCTATCAGCCACCTCTATCTATACAGATAGACCTATTGGTATCCATACATCTTTGTCACTCCTTACCGCTTCCTAATTTATAAGGTTTACAGGTGGTAGTAAACTATAAATAGTCCATAAGTTACAGGTATTCAGCATGACTGAATTTGAAGACTAAGGTTACCCCAGTGATGGGTACACTGAACATTATTAGAACATTATTGGCGAGTGTGTCTTAGGAGACGAACCCTCAAATCTGGGGTCCCCAATTCAGCGTCTGGGGACCCCAACACACCTGGTTCCATTACTAGGCAGAACCGGAAAGGTCTGGCCAGCTGCAGGGGAAACAGAAAGGGCAGTGGACGGGGACCCAAGTGAAACAGGACAGGGCGCAGAGAGGGTTGGTCCACGGGCCTCTCTGCGGCCCAGAGGAGGTGCTTGGGTCTCACTGCGGCCCAGAGAAGGTGCGTCCCGGTCAGGAGGAGGTTTAGTGCACTCCCGGAGATGTGGGAGCGGGTCTCACCAAGAAGGGAGACCCGGGCAGAACGGCAGTGGGAAGGGTAACTGTCCTCTTTCTCTCAGTTTGAAATTGTCTGTGTAACTGTCTCCCTGAAGCTCCAGCCACCTTTGTCCTTTTCTACCTGTCATCCATCACCTTTTTTCCTCCTACCCGCATCTTTGTCCTGTTTGGGTGGAGATTGCTGAGTGCCGGTCTAGCTACTGATTTTACCAATGCTTGGGGTATTTGGGGGTGCCCTGTCCACCCTGTGTCCACACACAGAGGCGGCCTGTCCTCCCGTCACCCTCGCGGCGCCTACGTCCCTTCTCAAAAATGACAGTGCAGATGAGTATTTATTGGCATAAAAATTTATAATATTGTTGAGTGATTTTTTTTTAACCACACAAATCATGTGTGAGATGTCCATATTATCCTGTGGTGGGCATGGTTGTGCTTCTCCACTATTAACCATAGAAAACTGGACAAAACATGAAACTAACTTGCTTTTAGTCCCTGGAGGCGGGTGGGCAGGAGGCAGCAGCAGCCGGTCCCGCAGCTGCCCTGATGTCCGCTGGAAGGACATTCCCGGCCCAGCTCGGAGGGAAAACCAAGCACAGCACAGCGGGCTGGGCCTCCGAGGAGCTGGGGACGATTTCGGGAGGACCGAGGCTGCAGCCGGAGAGCTCCCCGCGTTCACACCGGCCATCTTTACCTTTCCGACTCAGTGTTAAGCTGTCCCGGTGACGTTGAGACCCCATGAAGCTGGACAAAGAACTAGGGTGTTCAGCTGGAGCTGAACGCTTCTCAGAGAGAAGAAACCTCACCGGTCACCAGGGCACTCGGCATCCCTAAGACAGCGAAGGCTCGTCTTGGTGCTTTGAAACCGGCTAATGCAAGACTGACTTTGGCCCCTGAACTTGATCAACAACCCTGTCCTCAAGACAGCCACGATTATGGCATCATGCCCATTGCCCCAGTAAGTAAGGGAAGGTGCAGATCGGGAGGGGGGGGTCCCCCAGCTGTTAACAGTCAGAATTTGCACCTTGCACTCGGACTCCAGAGCCCACCTTCTCAGCAGCCGTTTCTCCTGTGCCTGGAAGAGGATGTATCAAGATATTAACAGGTACCACATCGCAGAAAGGGGATGATGGTTATTTTAAAACCTTCCATATTTTGTCTACAGGCCTGTTTAAATGTTTTCAAAATGAACATGTTTCCGTTTTGTAATAAAAATAGATTTATTTTTAGCTAAGAATGTAACAATAGATGTGAAGACTGTATATAGGTGAAATCTTTTTGGAAAGCAATTTGGCAATACAAATTCAGAATAAAAATAAGACAGTTTCTAAGGTAAAGTTGGATCCTAGTTGTTTGAAAAGGCATAGTATATATAAATTTATAAACTGAAAAGGAGATAGTACTGCATGATTTTGATTATTTTAACTTTGCTTTCTGTGTTGTTAACACATACACAAAAATATATAATTTTTGTTTTGTTTTGTTTTGTTTTTTACTTTGGCAAATGAAGTCCTGCTTTGTCACTCACGCTGGAGTGGCGTAGTCATAGCTCATGGCAGCGTGAGCTCCAGGGACCTCCTGGCTCAGCCTCCAGAGCAGCTGGGTCTACAGGGTAAGCCATCATATCTGGCTATTTTTTTTTTTTTTCAGAGAGTCTCCATATGTTGCCCAGGCTGGTCTCAAACACCTGGCCCCTAAGGTCTCAAGCAATTCTCCCACATTGATCTCCCAAAGTGTTGGCATTACAAGTGTAAGCCAACACTCTCAGCTATAATATTAATTTTAATTGGGTAAAAAGGAATTTTTAGAGCCCAGTTTATTTAGGTAGCAAACCCATTTGTAGGAATTTTTACTGATTTGTATTTGAGACAGTAAAACCTTAGGAATAACCTATAAGTTAAAAATTGAGTTTAATTATTTAAACCTAATTTACAGTACAGTTATCCAATTAAATATTATGAGATAATAAATAATAACATAGTTTTTAAGGCTATGTACAGACTTGGAGAATAATTCAGAATATGTTGAGAAAATTAATATTTTTACCTATATATACTCTCTGTTTCCAGTTTTATAAAAATAAATTCCAAAGCTATATACCTGTTGCCTTTCCCGCACTTACATATGGAGACACGAACAATTTTAAAAGTTGTTATATCTGGGTGTTGAAGTTAAGTAATGTTTCTTTTATATTATTTTTGTTATTTTTTTAAATTCACCATGAAAACGGTATCTAACTTTTCTTTTGTAGACAATTGTTATTTATTTCTAATGCAGAAATAGAACACTTAACCCTATATTTTTAATATAGTTATCAAGAATATAGAATGGACACGGAAAGATGTCTTAGCTTCCTTTGACCCTACCAGTGACTTAGGGATGTCGGCTTCCTCATGTAATGACAATGAAGTTTCAACTTTTGTCTTTGACAAAATTTGCCGATTTCCTAGTTATATTTTGAATATGAATAAATCTTACCATATTTGGGAGAATATAAAGATTTCTGCTTCACCACAGGATTAACTAAAATATAAAAGATATGTACATTTCAGTTATTAAGTATATATTTTTATATTTTTAAAAATTGTCCAAGAATAACAAATCACAAATGTTTACTCAGTACCCAGAAATCAACCAGCACAATGCATATGTCAACAGGGCAACCTTCTCTACTTTGCTGTCACTGAGGCAAACCAGCATATGTCACCAGAGTCAGCCAATAAATTTCAAGTAATTTTTCTGAGTAACAGAAAAGTGAATGAAATGGAAGTGAGAATAATGCTGTTTTGTCCTTTGCAGTATCCCCAGCACGGTCTCAGGCCTGGTGAGCTCTGTCATGGTAGACGGGAAAGTAAAGAAATACACATGGCACCACTGTAAAGAAAAAGTTTCAGCTGTATCTACTCGATGTCAAATTTCCCAGTGACAGGCAACTGAGCTTTTTTTTGTTTTCTTTTTTTAGAGACAGAGTCTTACTTTATTGCCCTTGGTAGAGAGCTGTGGTGTCACAGCACACAGCAACCTCCAACTCCTGGGCTTAGGCGATTCTGATTCTCTTGCCTCAGCCTCCCGAGTAGCTGGGACTACAGGCACCTGCCGCAATGCCTGGCTATTTCTTTTTGTTGCAGTTTGGCCTGGCCGGGTTTAAACCCACCACCCTTGGTATATGGGGCCAGTGCGACAGGAGCTGCCCAAACTGAACGTTTTTTTTTTATCAAGGCTCTTAGATTTGTGTAAATACTGCTGAAGTATGTTTCCTGAAGTTTTCAAATGTTGATAATATGAACTTTCATAATCTACTTCCATATGTAAACATATGAAATAAACTGAATTTTAAAGCTTACACTTTACAAATTAGGTAAATTGACCCAATAACCCCATTCTGCACATAAGGGTCAGTGGTCTTATACCAAGAATCAAGAATTTAAATATTTGATCTCACATTTGTATGTTCTATGGGGGGGAACAAAACCAAATATTTGAAATTAAGTTTGCTTATGAAAATCAAGATTTTGTCTTTTGTACTTTTAAGTGGCTTCTCTTTCAGGTTTATCTATCACCTCGTGTAAATTTAATATTTTAGCTGAACAGATAACAGATTCCAGTTAAGCGGTACTGTATGTAACAGCCTCAGCTGCCTGAGACAATTCCATACTTAGCAGTTGAAAAATGAGTATGTCAAAACAAACATAAAAAGTCCAAAGACTTGATTTGAGTTATTTTGGGACTAAATGTTTTTAAAATGGCAGTAAGGTGAAGGAACTTAAAAAAGGGAGAAAATCATAAATATGCACAAATTTTTTTTTTTTAATATTGAATTCACCAAAATACCAGGAATCAGGAGTGCCCCCTCTCCAGCTTTAGAGCTGGGTTTAAAAGCTTCCCCACCATTCAGTAAGTGAAAATGATCTCACACTCTGCATAATGAACAGTATATATCAGGTGATCTGACGCAGGGTTGTTTATTTTCTGTCTGGATTATTTAACTCTGAACTTTACAAATTAAAGATTCATTTTAAACCATTACCCTCTCTGGTTCTTCATTGCTGTCCTCTCCAAACTCACCCTGTACAAAGTGTTATCCAGTAACCACATGTGGCTATTTCAATTTAAGTTAATTAAAATTCAACAAGATTTGAAAGAAATCACTTAGTAGCTACCGTATTGGGGCAGCACAGATATAGAAGAATCCATCATCTCAGCAAATCCTATTGGGCAGGATTTATCTAACATAGCCAAGAAATGACTTGGTTAGAGACAGAGCAATGGGAGGTGAGCCACGCAGAAACTGGGGACAGTGCCCGCCACGTGGAGAGATTGGCAATTGAGCACTTCAGACTCACACAATCTCTATGTTGAAAAGAAGCAGATTAAAATTCAGAGAGTAAAATAATTTTCCAGGGATCCTAAGATTACTTGATAGTAATCTCTGTGTATCATTCTGGATAGTTTCAATAGCTATTAAGTTCTTTAATCTGTTTGTTTACGGTGTCTAATCTGCCCTTTCTATCTCACACACTATACTTATAGAAATTTGGTTTGGTTCTTTTCATACAGTTTCTTCCTGCACTTAACTTTGCAACATGTGGAATCCAGTTACAATAACGTCTTACTGGCTGGTGATTGGTACAACTATCCATTGAAAGTTCCTTTTTCCATCGTGTGCCAGATTTTCCTGCTGCTCCGCAAGCCTGCTAAGTTTTTATTGGATCCCAGATGGTGTGTGTTTGACCTTATTCAGTGCTAGATTATTTTATTTTACTTTATTTTATTTTTCTATAAATGTTATTGAGTTGTGTTCTTAGACATAGTTAAGTTCTTGGAAAGAGTTTGATCCTTTCGGATACTTTTTTTTCTTCTGAAACTTATCTGTGCTCGGTCACCAGGCTGCAGTGCAGAGAAATTCTAGCTCCTTGTAACCTGGAACTCCGGGCACCTGGACTCAAGCGATCCTCCCGCCTCAACCTCCTGAGTAGTTGGGACTACAAGGTGTGGGCACCAATGCCAGATATTTTTGTAGAGACGGGCGACTGTGCGGCCCAGGTTGAACTCCGGGCCTTGAGTGATCCTTGGCGCTGGCCTCCTATACTGGGCGGGTGCCGTTGTAAGCCACTGTGCTCCCTGTATGCCCCGGTAGTGATCCTCTCTTGTATCTGCCAGGGAGGGACAGGGCTGTGCTGAGTACAAGGTCAATTTTTCTCCATTTCTGAGGCACATTCCCCCAGTGTCCCACAAGCTCTAGGAGTTTCTGGTCTGGCCAGGGGGGCACTGGCACTAGCAGGGCCCTGCCTGAGGATTGTCACAGCTGCCACACACGCTCCTGACGTCTGTTCCCTTGGCCACGTGCCCTCTTCTCACACGCACGTGCTCATCAGATGCAGACGCGGGGACCCTCTGCACATCTCTGGGGGGCTCTGTCTCTACTCAGCTCTTCCTTTCCCACGTTCTTCACTGTAAAACTCCGTGATCTCCTTGGTCTCTGTTCCATCTCCGGGAGTCAGTGTGTCCCCTGGGCTTCCCCTTCCTACACTGCTGCCCAGAGACTCCCTCCAACAGAAATCTCAGGGAAACGTGGGCCTCTTGTGTTTGTGTCCTGTGGCTCCGGGTTAATGAAAACTGTCATTCTGTCTTGACTAGAGATGGAAGTCTTGGTAAATTCTTTTCTTTTTCTTTCTATCTTTCTTTCTTTTTTTTAAAGACAGGGACTCGCTCTTGCTCAGGCTGGACTCAAACTCCTGACCTCAGCAGTCCACCTGCCTGGGCCTCCCAGAGTACTAGGATTACAGGCGTGAGCCTTTATGCCCAGCCTCTTGGTAAATTCTTTTTAAATTTTCAGACATATAGCAGAAGAAACATCAGACCTCCAGCCACTCTTTCTAAAGTTTATTTTGTCGTACTTTGTCCCACCCCTTTGCCTCTCTCTTTTCTTTCTTTAGTGTCAGCCAGTGCTGGACAGGCCGGTCCTTTCTCAACAACTCAAGATTCTGTCATCACAAAATACTATCTGCAAATAACTGTCCGGAATATACAAACACTGTGAGGCGAACTATAAGAGAAATTGCAATGTGCGAAGTTGCCTGCCTGCCACGTCAGTATATCCCATTTCTGGTTAATTCTTTAAAATAATAACAAAGTTGAATTTATTATTTATTTTCCTAAGAAAATTAATAGGTAATCAAACAATAATATTCAGGACAGAAGATGTAAATAAAACTATGACCAACCTGGAAACAGATTCATTTTTTTTCTTTTTCTTTTTTTTTTTGAGACAGAGCCTCAAGCTATCCCCCTGGGTAGAGTGCCATGGCATCACAGCTCATAGCAACCTCCAACTCCTGGGCTCAAGCGAGTCTCCTGCCTCCGCCTCCCAAGTAGCTGGGACCACAGGCG
>CAUYQV010160294.1:0-65488 GCA_963574575.1 Galagoides demidoff | reverse complement strand
CTATGATGCCATGGCACTCTACCCAGGGGGATAGCTTGAGGCTCCGTCTCAAAAAAAAAAAAGGAGTCCACCAACATGAAGTATTTGTGCAAACTATTCCAAATTGCTAAAACGATTGTTTTAGAGAGGTGAGACCATGTTCTTCTCTCCTCAGTCTTCCATTTTCTTATATGTAATTACAGTGCTTTTATAATAAGAAAAAAGGTAAGCTAATGACTTAATTATATTATTCTTGAATGTCCTTGTAACATTGACTGCTTATTACAGAGCAGAATTAGGTGGCAAGCAGTTCTCTGACTGTACCATGAGGGCTTACAAAGCATGAGTCCCAGACAGCACACAGCAAAAAGAGAAAAAAGGCAAATGCGATCACTTCAAGTCCAGACTGGAACTCTTCTCCTGTTCTGCATGCCCTGGAGAGGGAGGTATGGGCAAGCTGATTCTTTTCAGAGATCCCCAAACCTGTTAGGCTCTTCTCAGTCAATAGCAGTGATTTTCAACTGGTGTGCCCACTGTGAGAGGGTCTTAGAAGTACGCCCACCCTTTCAAAACTTCTGGGGTGATAAACCATCTGAATTATCCTCCAGCATCTAAGCTCACATCCTGAAATGAGGCCATGTTCAAGACCTTCGATTAGATATATTTAAAAATGAACATTATTTTGTAAAAGTCTAACTATTATGTACTTAATAATTTCAAAAAATGAAAACTATTTGTAAATTTTAATGACTGTGAAATGACTTTGTTGCGTCTGCTTTTTGTTATGAAGCATCTGAATGTTTGGTTGTAGCACGGAGGTCCAAAGTTTCAGTCAGTCCTCTAAATGGCTGTCAGTCATCTGTGACCTGAAGGACGTCTTAATCTGGGTTAGGTAGCAGAATGTAGATTCACAGAAATAAGTGGTTCAAAAGCAAGAAAGGATTTGGGGGGCATGTTGCTGAAGGTATGGGTATTCTACTGCATTTTTCCATATTTCAATTGGATCTTTTCTTAGCATCAAACAATGACTTTAAAATGCCATCTGCTGAGTGCTCAATCAATCCCATCTGTAGTACTTTTAGGTACATTGAGTTTGAAGTCATGATTCTCAAAGTCAATGAACCTTTCATGGTATCCTCCAATTAATAGGTCTCTAACAGCTGCACATTCCTCAAATGATTCACATACATCATCCTGCTCATAAGTGACCTTTGCTAACTGGGAAAATGCTCATTCGACATTTTCTTTAAAAAAGCTTTTTCAAAATGCTTAGCTTTTTTGCCACATGTCATGTATAAGCTTAGTTTTACCTTGCAAAAAAATATTCACGTTGTTTTGATTTGATATATCGCAGAGAAATGCTGCATTCCTATAGAAATCTTCTTTCAAAAATTCACATTGCTGATTCTGTTCTTCATAAAATTTAACTATCTGTTCTCACACTGATAAGATTTTGGCTAATACCTGTCCCTATGACAGCCAACATACTTTAGAATGCTATGGCAAATCCACACTGAATACCTGTCTCACTGTTCAACTTAAGCGTGTCATGAAACTGACCATGCCCAATGTTGCACTTGGACAGATACAGTGAGAAATACTTAAAACTAGCTGCAAAGTGGCACTTAAAATACTAACTTTATCACAGAGATTTTGCAGATGCAAGATACAGTGAAAAGAAATGAGAGCATCTTGATCTGCTAATACCTCTTTATAGACACCATAAATCCTTCATGTTTTCCTGTCATGGAAGGTAGACTCACTAAACTTACCAAATTCAGTCCGATTTCACAACATTTACTGTGAAAGTTGTTGTGAACATCTATTCCCCCAGTTCTGTTCACAAGAGTGTCCAAGGTGAGTAACTTGTCGTAGGAAAGAAAATCTTCTGTCATGACCTGAATAAAGCATAAAACTTGTCCCAAGTCAGTAGTATTGGCTGATTCATCCAAGTGATAAAATAATATATAGTTTCCTCTATTGCATGAAGTTATTCTGTTAAATTGAAGGCTAATTCATGCTGCCAATCAGTTATGGTTCTCCTTGATAGATACAGTTGGTTGGTTGTACTTTGAAATATCACTGGGGTCTAAGCATCTACAATTTCAACAATGCATCCTTTCACAATTTCTACATCACTGAATGATTTCCCTTTTTCCCCAAATATATAAGCTATTTTGTAAGTTGCTTTGGTGACATTATTTCTGGGTAATATGGCTGCTTGAAAGAATTGTCTTTGCTTTCACTTTTCATCTTTTAATTCCTGTAATACAACCTTTCATGGCTTTCCCTCTAATTTAAAATATCGGTGATCCTTATGAGTGTTACAATACTGATGAGCATTGAATTTCTTTAATGTTGATACTGCAGTAGCACAAGGCAAGTAAATCATCTTATCTTTAGCAGAAACAAGATAATATTACAATTCCCAATCCTCATTAAGAAATCTGTTTTCTTCCTTCTGAGCATTATCTCGGTCTTCTTTCATGATGGGCCATTAAGCAGACAGAATTTAAAAATACCATTGAGCTGTGCAATTATTCACAAATTCCACTTCACACAGAAACACAGTGCACCATCATCAAAAGCTGACAACAGCCAGGCCTACTCAACCCCCATAAACTCTCGCCAACCAGCCTCCTGTGACAGTGGTGCCAGTCGGGGGGGAAAGTAGAACTAAACTGTGAGCCTAACAGCCGTCAATTCTGCCCTTGCTTACTCCTGTTCTAAATGTGCCAGTCAGTCTGTGAGGATTAGTTTGTTAAAACTTATTTTATTCCTGGAATTTAAAATATATTTGTTTAAAAAATAAAAAGACAAACACAAATGTATTAATAAAAATAAAAGGATTTATTCTGTAAAATTTGAATTTAGTCAAAAGGCTGACCTTAAGGACCTGGAAGGCCACAGGTTCTGCACCCCTGCTTTTGCTAATCAACGCCCTCTAGTTTTTTTCCATCCCCATCTGTGAGTGAACACTGAGGCCCAGCCTCCCACTGTTTGCATGTACTTTTCTCTGCATGTACTTTTCCATCCCCATCTGTGAGTGAACACTGAGGCCCAGCCTCCCACTCTTTGCATGTACTTTTTTTCTTACTGGTGTCTTCAATAGTTACCTATTCTCAGAGAATCACAAATGCCCACTGTCAGTCCTCAAAATCTATCTATGAAGTGTTTTCCCTTAAAGGATTCCCCCAACCTTTGGATCAGTTTCTTTATTAGAAAACTGACCCCCAATGTCTGATCCCCCCCTTTATTATGACATTGTTTATCCACCAATTGGGTTTCCCCATCTCAGCCCCACTCACAAGTCACCTTCATTCTCCACCTTCTTTTAGGTCTAACATTCCGGTAACAAACCCTCTCGAGCTTTCCCTCCCCAGAACTGTCCTTGCCTTATTCGAGGGCACCAGTGTAATCCACATCTGTGTTGACTACCAATAAGCCATCCAAATGTGTAGTCAAAACATGGTCCCCGTCACACCAAACGCTGGGAAAGAGAGTACATTTTGATACACCAAGGTTTTGTGCAGTCAGAAAATCAGAAGTGTGTCAGAGAAGGAATCTAATTTAAGAAATGGAAACTGGTTACACAGAGAATGAAGAGCAGATGGAAGAGGGAAAGTTGAGGTGACCCAGAGACTGGGGACATCAGGAAACTACTACAACCTCCAGGACAAGAGGGATCCATGGTAAGAAGGGATGGAAGCAGAGACTTGAAGCTGCAGCCCACGCCACCTGCAGGAACTGGACACGTGGAGATGCAGAGAGAAAGGGGAGAATGAGCCCAGTTCCTCCCTCCAGCCCACAATGAGCCTGCCCTGCAGGGAGAGCAGGGGATCCTTTGTCATAGGACAAAGCCACTAGCACTTCAAGTTGGTGTTATACAGCTGATGAGGTCCCCAACCTTTCTGGCTCCAGGAATGAGTTTCATAGAATGTTTCTACAGGTGGTGGTGGGAGAGACCAGGAGGTGGCGCTCAGGAGGTGATGCCAGCCATGGGAATGCTGTAAATACAGATGAAGCTTTGCTTGCTGGCCTGCTTCCCACCTCCTGCTGTGTGGCCCAGTTCCTAACAGCCCACGGACTGGAACCTTTTGGGCACCAGGGACCAGTTTCACGGAAGACAATTTTTCCACGGACAGGAGGCTTAGGAGGTTATAGGACAGGAGGCCGAGCTCGGACAGTGATGCTGTGTGGCTGGTTCCTAACAGGCCACAGCCTGGGTGTTGGGGACTCAGCTCTATAGGATTATGGAGAAGCAGGACTTAGGTTAGGGGCACCTGCTATAAAGGTTTATTGTCTGATACTTGGCACGATCACCTGTGTTTTATTCTTCCAGGTGTGTGGCCCTCCATCCTACCTCTTGCTGAACTGCCTGCCTTGACTCAAACGCACATTTCATTTTCTCTTCTGCTGTTGCTATTTGCTCTTCCTGGAAGATTTCACAACTCTGCACCACCACCACCACACCTCACAGCTTGTTCAAATACAGGCATATGGCAGGTGCAAGGTCATGGTTAAAAACATTTTGTGATTCTCATTTCAAACATAAAGAACGTGACTTCCATTATTTGGTTGCAGTTCCACTCAGTGGCTTTTTTCTTCAGTTCTTTTTTAAATCTCACGCTCTATCATTCTCAAATCTCCTACTGTGCTTAAAACAAAAAGAAGCCTACATTAAAGAAAAGCGTGTTCCTCTGCCAAAGCCCACGGCTTCAACCTCCTGTGCTGTGGCCCAGAATAAATGGGAACAATGACTGCCTCCCACATGCCTGATCCTTGCCGTGACCTCTCTGCCCAGGTTTAAGGATTAACACAGGAACAACTGAGAAAGCATTTCTAGCCAAAAGCCAAGAACACAAGGCCATCTAAAGCAGGGGCATGGTCTATAATATTGTCTCCTACGTTAAAGTGAAATAAGAGGAAAGGCACAGCTGACGTTTTTCTTCTTTATTTAATCACAAAGAGCTAGGACAGCAATTAGGAACACTCTCAGTTCCAAGTATTAGAAAAGTGACAGTGGCCTAAACTTCAGACTGATTTTTTTTTTCTTTTTGAGAAAGAGTCTCACTATGTCACCCTCGGTAGAGTGCCGTGCATCACACAGCTCACGGCAACCTCAAATTCTTGGGCTTAAGCAACTCTCTTGCCTCAGCCTCCCGAGTAGCTGGGACTACAGGTGCCCACCATAATGCCTAGCTTTTTTGTTGTTGTTGCAATTGTCATTGTTGTTTGGCAAGCCCGGGCCAGGTTCAAACCTACCAGTCCCGGTGTATGTGGCTGGTGCCCTGGCCCCTGAGCTACAGGCACTGAGTCAACTTCAGACCTCTTAACAAAAAGTTCAGAGGTGGGTGGTCCCAGAGTCAGTTTGGTGGCCCTTTCCATCCTTCTCCTCAGCCACCCTCTGGGTGTGGGCTTTGGCCCAAAGGCACAATCCCTCATGGTGACAAGCTGTGGGTACAGAGGGAGCCACTGGTCAGAGCTGGCTCTGATTGCCATCCCTAGCTGCAGGAGGGGCTGCTAAGAGAGACCCAGGCAGAGACCCAGGAGCAGATTAGCCATAGGCGCTCAGGCCCAGTACCATTTATCCCTGGGCCTGAGACCACTGACCCACGCAGCAAACCAGGGTTCTACTCTTAAGAAGGGAGAAGGTGACAGTTGGGCTGTCACCTGTGGTTTCTGCCACAGGCACATTTCTAGATACACAGTGAGTACATAATCATGCAACAGAATGATCCTCTTCAGTGGGCTTCTACAGCTACCCTCAGTTACCTCACACTCACCTTGCAAGCAGCCCAGGCCATTTAAGAAACAAATATTATTCCCTCATTGTTGCATGTTTCCGTATATAGCATATGTGTCCTAGACACTGCCTCAAAAATGAAGGACTAGAAAGGCAAACATACAACCTTTTTGTCCTCCAGAACATACAAAGACAAATTCAGAGGTAATGTTGAACTTCTGCGTCATTTTCACCAATAGAGGAAAGAATGTTTGGTTCCGTCTTTCTCAGTGATGATGCAGTGTTTATTTGGCATGGACCAGTCACAACCTCCGGCCACATAACTTCACTTAGGGAGCTATGAAGTTAAAAAAACTTTGGTCTTTCCAGATCTTTATTTGTGCTTTTTCCTTTAGCTGCAAACCTCTTCCCACATCCACCCCCTTCTTTGATCAATAAATGCCAACTCACTTATTCTGCTAAAATCAGCTCAACAAAATCTTCCCTGATCCTCCTAATGGAATCGGTGGTATCAACTAAGAACACTTGCTCTGGATTATGGTCTATTGGTTTAGCGATCATAACCCACACTAAACACTTTCAGAGTAGCAGACATGTGAAATTAATTTTCTTAGCCCCACATATCTGGCAGAGTATCGTGTGTGTGTGTATACACAGAGGGTGCCAAAAAAATGTACAGACATTTTAAGAAAGAAAAAAGCCTATTAAAATTGTAATTCTCAATATATACCAATAACAACAGATATGAATACAAGTCACGTTTGCTCACCTTCCATGTCATTTTAGAAGTCAAATCCAACTCAAGTATTATAATTTTAATACAGTTTTTTCCTTTCTTAAAATGTGTATATATGTTTCTGGTACCCTCTGTGTATATGTGTGTGTGTCCAAAGATGGTTGGTTAGTTTTTGATTTTCATTTCTTTTTTTTCTCTTCTCCCATCAAAGGCATTTAGCACTGACTGGAAAAATGCTTTAAATCTTTAAGTTCAGCTTCTGGCTGTTACTTGCTCCTTTTTCTACTTTCTCTTCACTAGCTATTCAGAGTCTCAGTTTACAGGATATTCTAAATTGTAAAAAGGGTCACAATACCTCACACTCTTCCCATCAAGGTGGAGGCCATTTCCCTTCCTCCTGAATCTGGTTGGCCTTATGATTTGCTACAACCAATAGAATGTGATGGAAGTGACACTGTCAGAGCCAAGCCGAAGCTTCCAGATGCCTTTCATTGTCTCCTCTTTTGTTGCTGTTGTTGTTGTACGTGTGTGTGGCATAAAACAGGGTCTCAGCCTGGAGTGCAGTGGCGTGATCACAGCTCACTGCAACCTCCAACTTCCAAGTGATCCTCCTCGTTCAGCCTCCCAAGTAGCTAGGACTATAAGCACACACCACCGTGCTTGTAGAGGGTCTCGTTATGTTGCACAGGCTGGTTCTGGCCTCAAGCGATCCTCCACCTCAGCTTCCCAAAGTGTTGAGATTACAGGTGTGAGCCACACGCCCAGCCTCTTGCTACTTTTAGAATCTTGCCCAGTCACATGTCAATAGATCCAGATTAGCCTGCTAGATGATGACGAGCATGTAGTTTATTAACATCCCCCAACACATTGCCCAGACAATAGCCAGGCAACTATCAGACATGAGAGTGAGGCCATCGAGGAGCACCAGGGCTCCCACCCAGCTGCCAACTACTAGAGACACAGACACAAGTCCAAACAAGATCAACTGAGCCCTGCCTAGCAAGAAGAAATCTCCAGCATGACTGTAAGCTAAATGAATGAGTGTGGTTTTAAGACACTAAGTTTTGAGATGCTTTTTTTTTTTTTTGAGACAGAGTCTTATTTTGTCACCCTCAGTGGAGTGCTGTGGCATCACAGATCACAGCAACCTCAAACTCTTAGGCTGAAGCGATCCTCTTGCCTCAGCCTCCCAAGTAGCTGGGACTACAGGCAACCACCACACCACAGGGCTATTTTTTTAGAGACAAGGTCTCACTCTAAGTGAGGCTAGTTTCAAACTCATGAGCTCAGGCAATCCACCCTCCTTGGCCTCCCAGAGTGCTAGGATTACAGGCGTGAGCCACCACACACAGCGTGGTGTTTTAAGACGTTTGTTGCACAGCAATAGATAACTAGTATACAAGATCTGAGGATAAATTTTTATCATTTAAAGCTAGATAGATATGAGCATATATTTTAGTCCAAATCCCTCTTTAAATAAGAAAACTAAGGCCCAGAGAAACTGAGTAATTATCTCTAAAGCATACAGAGCCAAGACTAGAAGATACCTTTATTCTAGGTCTCACTAGCCTCACCATTTTACACAGTAACAAGGCCTTTTCTAAGTTCAAAGGCCTACTATGTACCAAAAAAAAAAAAAAAAAAAAACTCAACCAGAGTTTAATATCGTTATTCAAGAGATTGAATAAGAATTGTGACACATCCATTCCATTAAATATCATGCAGCTGATTTTAAAAAAAATAATAGATCCATGCACACAGACACAAACACCGTCATGGAAGGATTTTCAAGGCCTACTAAATGAAAAATAAAAACAAAATACAAAAACAATGATACAGCACAAAACAAAATCTAAAGTATAGTCCCACTTCTCCGTGTTGTTGAAAGCAACACACACACAACACAAGCCCAGAATGGTTCCTTTGAGAAAAGGGATAAATGGGAGGAAGGGGCAAAGGGCAAGGGGCAGCAAAGAGCTTCAGGCAGACACAAAGGAAAACTTAAATTCTACTTACTATATATTACCAATTAAAATAAATGTAAGAGAGAAATGTTCTTCCTTCTCTTTCACCAAAAATGCACAGAGGTCAGTAGCAGAGCACTCCCAGGTAAGTCTTGTAACACCTTCAGTATATAAAGCTGGCAATTCTACTATTCATTATCCTGCCACCGTTATAATTACAATACTAATAGCTCCTGAACCTGCCTTTGATTAAGTCTCTCCAAAAATATGAATTTACTCACCTTGCAACATCTCTGTGAAACCTAAGAGGGGAAACATTCCATCTACTTTACAGAGCAAGAAACTGAGGTAAGCAAAAAGGAAACAGGTCAAGGTCAAGGCCAACAGCAGAACCTCTGAGAAGAAAGAAGAACACTCCCCCACACTAATGCCGTGTGCCTGCATGTTACTTGGTATATGACATGATGAGAAAAGCACTAACAACATGACATTGGCTTCAAAACCAGCAAATCAAAGCAGTTTGCCAAGGTCAGAATCTAAAGTTACAGAAAGATTTCACAAGAGAAAAGATACAAGGATTGTTTTCTTTTTTATTTCAAAAGCCAACCAACTTTCTAGTAATATCCTTTTGTATTTCAAAACTCAAATTCTGAAGAGATACTGCTTCAAGTTTAACTCATCTGTACTAGGCATTCCACTGGGGGAAGAAAATATTTATAACTTCACAACCCACAGAAATCCCTGATGCCCTGGCAGCCTGTGTCGAAAAGTCCCGAGAGGGAAGTGCTTTTTCCTCAGCCAGGATGTGAAGGAGCGCTGAAGAGCAAATGCACCCCCTTCAGCCCCACACCCCAGCTCAGCCCAGCTCCCCCATCATTTACCTTAGGTGAGCAGGGGTCTGGGAACCAGCGAGAACCTCTCTCAGCATCCAGCCGCAGTGGGAAGAGGCAGGAGGAGGCCCCGCTGTCAGTCCGCACCACAGTGGAGCGGTTGCAACCCATAAAGATGGACAGAAGGTCCCGGCCAAAAGCCCTGCCTGACCCAGCATGGCTCACACAGGCTGTCAAACTTCAGCCTCAAGTCGACATTCTCCTCAGTCTCTTCTCTACTCTGTCACTTTAGGAAGATGTGACCCGCCTCTTCAGCAGCAACATGTGCCAGAGGTGCCACAAAGTTCTTCACAGCTTTGTGCAGAATCCTGGCAAAAGGGGTCTGAGGCTGCAAAGTTCAGAGTCCTCTCTATCCCGTGACTGAGCCTGGCGATCCCAGGAGCACCGTCCCTGCCAGCCAAGTGGAGCAGGACGGAGAACGCATTCTAGCTTCACTGCTGAAACATCTCCCAATTCCCATCTGCATCCCTCCTTGGAAGAGACGCCGGGAGTCTCAGAGACATGATGGATAGACTGTCTTGCCTATGGCAAAGAGAATGGGGCCCTTCCCAAGAGCAAGAGCTCAACTGCAGAAAATCCCTGCTGGCCTTTTCTGCCTTGAACACTGAAACACCATCCCCAGGAGCTGTTGGGGGCGGGGGCACAAGCAGAGCCTCAAATGAAGAACCAGATATGGGCAGGGGTGGCTTCAGGTCTCGCTCCTGCCATGCCCTAGCCACATGGCTATTTAACCTCTCTGAGCCCCAGCTTCCTCATCCACAAAAATGGAGAAAACACGAAGCTAAAAGATTACTGTAGGAATTACACGAGGCAGGGCTTCCAGCGAGGGTGATTTTGCCCTCTCCCCTGAAGCATTTAGCAAAGTCTATAGACCATCAAGTCACACCTGGCAGTAGGGTAAGGAGGTATGCTACTAGCACCTAACAGGCAGAGGCCAGGGATGGTGCTAAACACCTGTAGTGCTCAGGACAACCCCTCACAACAAAGATTATCCAGCAAAAATGACAAAAGTGCCAAGGCAAAAACACCCTGGGATGAGGTGACAGGTGTGAAAGAAACTTATGAACTAAAATACACCTTTAACCATTATTATAATATTATTATTATTACTTAAGGAGAACACAATTGTAACCCTTGAACAAGCTACGTCCATGGGAAGAAAGTGTTTTCTTCTTTTGGGGGGCTTTTGGGTTTGTTTGTTTTATATATTAATAATACATGATGAGAATCTGGAACACTAAAGCTTCTACATGAGCTATAAAGAAGAGTGCACCGAGGGCAGTGTGAGCACATAGTAGGTGGTTTATAAATGCCTACTGTCCAGTGCATAAAAGGAGCTTTTTAATCCAAAAAGGTATGCAGATCTGCCAAATAGCAGGGCCTTCTTAAAAGGGGTGGAAGATGCCATTAAGATAAGCTGCCAAGTAGATTAATGAGAAATAAATATCCCAAATACAATACCAGGCATCAGCAACCTTGTGCTGTTGCTGACACAGCCTAAGGAGGATTCAGAGAGATGAAAGGTCCTGAAGGTAGATGCCAACCTACTAATGGAACTCAGAGTTCCACTAAAATATCCCCACATTCTAACCCCAGATGGGGTTCTTGATAACCTAGCTAGGTTATTGAGGGTGGGTGTCAAGGGGTCTATGAAAGCAATTAAACATAGATGATGGGGATACAGTAGAAACAGGGCAATCCAACCAATGAATGCGTGGTATAGGCAGGAGAGGCTGAGAATGAATGCCTGGTGGAACAAAAAGTGTGAATCAGGGTTGGCCACCCCGGAATACAACGTAAACAATAGATGGAAGGAAAGGTTAATATAATATAGGCACCCCAAAGGTTGCCATCAACAGGAAAAATTGACAACTCATTATATTTTATGTTATCTTTTGTAGTTTTAATATTTTTAATACTTATATATCAACACATACAGAAATATTTTGTAAATATTTTATAAACTGTGTGATGAATATTATGTAAATAAAAGTACATTTAGCTATAACTTCCCATTTTGTCTAGCCCAGAAATGACTCTACTAATGGTAACCAAAAAATGTTCAATTAACTTCCCATACATCGGCTCAGTGCTGGTAGCTCAGTGGCTAGTGCGCCAGCCACATACACTGGAGCTGGAGGGTTCGAACCCAGTCCGGGCCTGCCAAAACAATAATGAGAACTACAGCCAAAACATAGCCAGGCATTGTGGCAGGTGCCTGTAGTCCCAGCTACTTGGGAGGCTGAGGCAAGAGAATCGCTTAAGCTCAAGAGTTTGAGGTTGCTGTGCGCTGTAATGTCACAGCACTCTACTGAGGGCAACACAGAGAGACTCTGTCTCAAAAACAAAAAAACTTCTCATATATCTTCATTTTCCAACTTATTATTTACTATTTACAAAATTTTTTTCCAGAGTACCCATACTCAGTGGGTAGGGTGCTGGCCACATGCACCAAGGCTAGCAGGTTACAACTTGCCCGGGCCTGCCAAACAATGGCAACTGCAACAAAAAAATAGCCTAGTATTGTGGTGGGCGCCTGTAGTCCCAGCTACTTGGGAGGCTGAGGCAAGAGAATTGCTTAAGCCCAAGAGTTTGAGGTTGCTGTGAGCTGTGACACCATGGCACTCTACCCAGGGTGACAGCTTGAGACTCTGTCTCAAAAAAAAAAAACTTGTTTTCCATGTAAGGGGGTGAGAATTGTCAATTAATTCCTTCCACAATTCAGGAAATACCTCATGTTCTGCTCTAACTGGAGACAAAAGGTCCAAGTTCACTGGCTGTATTATTTGTGCATCAGAATCACAAGCCACATATATGGGAGCCAGCCCAGTCCAGTGAATTCAGACTGTCAGAGACCTGGGGTCAAAATTCAGCCCTTATCAGGTATGTGGCCTAAGGTAGTTATTTTAAAAACTCCAGAGTTTTATCTTCATTTTCTATTGAGAAAGTAAACCCTAGCCTATAAGAATATTTTAAGGATGAAATTAAATAATGCCTATAAAGAACACCGTGCCTAGCATTTCTGATCAATTGTGACAGCTATCAGCATAGCAACTTTCATATATTTACATAAAATATTGTCATAGGTCATCCACAACCTTCTTTCAGAATATGTAAATTATATTTCAATAAAGTTGTTTTTTTAAGGATAAATTTATGCCGCACATAGCACATAGACTGGGCCAACCATGAACTCAGTGGTAGGTCAATGGCCTTCTCCAGCCTTCCTTTCTAACTCCCCCCTTCCATAACACATTGTCCTCCCTATTCCCAAAGGCTCAGGATTCTAACCAGTCCTCCACAGCGGCCTGACAGCCACAACTCTAAAATGTTTTCTCTCCCCAACTTCTCTTAGCCACTCAGTTCCACCTGGTGGTTAGTCTCAGCTAAGATAAGACCAACACATAATTATTTTTCTTAAAATTCATATTAATACGTAAATGACTAATAGGAAATTCTCTCAAAGAACATAAATATTTTTTTAAAAAACAGACTCTTATTTTAAAAAGTATGGACTAGAGAGATGGCCTAAGAGACATCACTTGCTGTGCTGTCCCAGTGGAAAGAATGGATTTCAGAAAAAGGAGATGAGACCCAGAGCAGGTCTACACCTGCTGGAGCCTGCCAGGGACCCTACCGAGGAAAATGGTGAAGCAGAGAAGGAATGGATATATCAATGGGGATCAAAACCAGGGAGGCTCAAAGCTCAGTGAAAGGGTAAAGGGGAGGCGCTTCTCTTCTTTCCATAAGCCTCAGAATCTAGAGGGCTACCAAGTTTCCTGGAGGCTTTTTCACCCCTATGAGTCCAGACACAGCAGCGACATCGCATAGTGCAGAGAACCTGCATGTGGGGCTCCCCTCCAGGGAAAGTGCTATGTGAGGCCAGAGAGCCAGCTTTCTTCCATCCAGATGCTTCTTCCCCCACTATTCCCATAAGCACAGCAATAAAAGTGCAGTTTAAGCTGAGAACGTGGCAAGCAGCTACTTCCCCTCAGTACACATGTGTTGCAGGCTGAGGTTCTCACAGAGAATGGGCCTCACGCTTTCCCATGTAGGTGCCTGTAGTGGGCTCGGGGTACCCAATTTAGGAGCTCCCTGCTGGCTGGCATTTTTCAGAGTCATACATACAGCAGCAGGCCAAATAAGTGCACTGAGCCCTCCAACCCTCAACTGTGAGCAGTCTGCTGGAGACACAAGACAGAGGTGTGGGAGCTAGACTCACGGGGCAAAATTGATGAGAGAAAACTTTGGGGTTCCTAGACGTGACAATCTGGAAGAACAGCCATCCCCTCTGTAGAAAATCACACTGTTAGATTGGGTTGGATCCTCCAAAGAGGAAGAACATGCTGGGGGAAATAGCAACCAGGTACAGACATAGGCACCCAGGCTGTCCAGAAGCTGCCTACCCCACCCATTCCAGCCAGGAGAGAAGTTTGAGCTGAGAATTTGGCCAGCAGTTGTCCCTCTCCAGAGGGCAGGTGCTATAGACTGAAGCTTCACAGAGTGTGAGTCCCACACCTTTCCCCCCAGGAGACTGTAACAAACCAGGGAAGCCCAGTTTGGGAGCCCCCTGCCAGGTTTCACAGAGTTGCACACCAGCAGGTTAAGCAGGCTGGTTTTGAGGGGGACTGAGGAAAGGTTTGAGAGCCAGAGAGCAAGATTGTGAATCTCAGCTGGCCCCATTTCCACAATCAGACTTTCTGGTTGGGTGGGGACATGTCAGCCCCTTCACCCCAATATTCTACTGGCTTTCCCCAGATGCTGGGAGGAGACCTTCACTCCCTGTGGGAACAGCTGTCTAAGCCCAGGTTGTAGAGCCTGAGAGCAAGCTCACCCAATCCAACCCCGCCCAGCCTCACTCCCTCACCTGCCCGAGGGTGACAGAGAATAAGGACTCAACTGGAAGTTCCAGGGCCCCATTCACCACCTGGGGCACTTTAGTGCTCCACCTGAGAGGCTGGAGCTAGTCGCAGGTCTTAAGAACAACACTGCAGCTTGCTCCTCGTGGGGAGCTCCACCTACTGACAGGGGTGTCATTTTGCAAAGCCCTTTACTGAGCATTTACTGACTTGACCTTACAGGGCAAGATTGATTCCCACCTGCAAGCACCACCTACTATCTCAATGATTGAACACAGCCAAGAAGTCCACAGGGCTGGGGAAAGAGAAAGGATTTCAAAGACCTTCATCTTCTCTCACTAAAATAAGACAGGGAATCTGTCCACAAATGTAGCTCACCACTGCTACAGACTAGCAATTGAGACAAATGCCACACTAAAGATATCTACAATCAAGTTTTCCACCCAGAAACCAGATTACCATCAAAGCACTCACAAACAAAGCCAAAGGGTCTTGCCCAACATATGCTACAAATACACATGAACAAGTGAGGTGAAGGGCGGAATTCCCATCTAAAACAAAAGGAAATCCAAAAATAAGAAGTAACAGCTATTCCAGATGAGAAGGAATCAGTGAAAGAATTCCAGAGGTATGAAAAGTCAGAGCAAAAGGACACCCCTAAAAGGGAACATCATCTCTCTAGTAATGGATACCAACCAAACTGAAGATACTGAAATGACAGAGAATTCATAATATGGAATTGTAGGGAAATTCGATGAAATTCAAGAGAAAATGGAAAGCCAACTCAAGGAAATTAGAAAAATAATTCATGAAATGAATGAAAAATTCACTAAAGACATAGATATGTTAAAGAAAAACAAAAAAGAACTTCTGAAAATGAAAACTTCACTTAATAAAATACAAAACACAGTGGAAAATTTTAAAAACAGACTAGAATATGCAGAAGGAAGAATATCAGAGCTTGACGGCAACTTTTTCAAGTTATAACTCAGTTAAAAATAATGAATAGAGAATTAAGAGGAATGAGCAAAGTCTATGAGAATTATGGAATTATACAAAACAGTCCAAATATAAGAATCATAGACATCCCTGAGGAAGAAAAAGAAAATACACAAAGGCTGTCAAACTTATTTGAGGGAATAATAAAGGAAAACTTCTCTAGTCTTGCTAGAGATTTAAACATCCAGATACGAGAAGATCAACAAACACCTGGGAGAATCATCACAAAGAAGCACACCCCAAAACACACTGTCATCAGACTGAGGAAAGATAACACGAAGGAAGAACTTCTACAAGCCATAAGGAGAAACCACCAAGTAACTTACAAAGGAAAACCTACCAGTCTAAATGCAGACTTCTCAGTGGAGACCTTACAAGTCAGAAGGGACTGGGCCCTCACCTTTAGTTTTCTTAAACAGAACAACTGCTAACCTAGAATTGTGTACCTTGCAAAACTAAGTTTCATAAATGAAGGAGAAATAAAGACCTTTACAGATAAACAAACACTGAATGTGTCAGGACAGACTTGCCCTGCAGGAAATACTCAGAAATGCATTATACATAAATCAGCACAATGGTCACCCACTAGTGTAAAGCCACCCAAAGGTAGCTCAGAACTCACATAAGACAACAATACAAGAAATAAAACAAAACAACCAAGTACTACCCAACCAGATGAACAGAAAAGCATCCCACATATCAGTCCTATAAGTCACCATGAAAGGTTTAAATTCCCTGTTCAAGAAACACAGGTTTACTGAATGGATAAAAGATATAAATCAAGGCAGTGCTCATAGCTTACTGGTTATGGCACCAGCCACATACACTGAGGCTGGCGGGTTTGAATCTGACCAGGCTAAAGCAACAATCACAACTGCAACAGAAAAATAGCCAGGCACTGTGGTAGGCACCTGTAGTCCCAGCTACTCAGGAGGCTGAGGTAAGAGAATTGCTTAAGCCCGAGAGTTTGAGGTTGCTGTGAGCTGTGACACCACAGCACTCTACCCAGGGTGATAGCTTGAGACTCTGTCTCAAAAAAAATGTACATATATATAAACCAAGTATCTGCTGTTTCCATAAAACACATTTAACCCACAGGACTATTACAGAATCAGGTGAAAGGATGGAAAAAAATATTTCATGTAAACAGTAACCAAAACAAAGGAAGGAACCATTCTTGTATCAGATGAAAGCCAATAAAATTGACTTTAAGTCAACAATTAAGAAAGACAAAGACAGTTATTATATAATGGTAAAGGGAAAAATTCACCAAGAAGACATAACTTAAATATTAATGTGACTAACCCAGGAGAGCCCCAATTCATAAAGCAAACCCTTCTAGATCTAAGAAGTAAATAAACAACAGCATTGTAATTGCTGGATACTTTAACACCCCACTGGTAGAACTAGACAGAGCATCTAAGCAGAAATAAAGCAAGAAACACTGGACTTAAATGGGCCTCTAGAGAAGATGGGCCTAAGAGAGATTTACAGCACATTTTACCCATAAGCCACCAATTATACATCATTCTCATCAATATATGGAACATTCTCCAAGATTGATTATATTTTAGGGCACAAATCATGGCTGGACAAATTCAAAAAAATTGAAATCATAATAAATATCTTCTCAGGCCACAGTGAAATAAAACTAGAAATCAACACCTGGAGAAACACCCAATTTTACACAAAGTCACAGAATTTAAACAACCTTCTACTGAACAATTATTGGGCAATGATGAAATTAAGATGGAAATCCAAAGATCCCTTGAACTGACGGACTAAGGGGATACAAGTTAGCAAAATCTGTGGGATTCAGCAAATGTAGTTCTGAGGAAAAAGTTATAGCCTTAAATGTCTACAAGAAAAAGACAGAAAGATCACTGATTAGCCTGTCTAATCTCAAGGAACTACAAAAGAAAGAGTAAACCAAACCCAAAGCCAGCAGAGTAAATAAGGTCAGAGTTGAAATGAATAAAATTGAAAACAGAAAATAATAAAAAAGAACAACAAACAAGGAGTTGGTTCTTTGAAAAGATAAACAAAATCAATAGACCTCTTGCTAAATTAACCAGGAATAGAAAAAAAAAAAAAAAGGACCCTAATAAGCTCAATCAGAAATGAAAAAGGAGATATTACAACTGATAGCACAGAAATACAAAATATCATCTGTGAATACCATAAAATCTTTATGCACATAAACTTGAAAACAGAGGAATTAAACAAATTCCTGGAATCACATAACCTCCCAAGACTCAGTTAGGAAGAAATAGAACTCAGGAACAGACTAACAATGAGCAATGATATTGAAGCAGCAATAAAAAATCTTCCAGCAAAAAAGCCCCAGACCACATGGATTCACAGCCAAATTTTATCAGCCCTATGAAGAGTTGGTACCCATACTGCAGAAATCATCCCACAATATCAAAAAGGAGGAAATCCTCCCCAACTGCTTCTAGGAAGCCAGTATCACCTTGATATCAAAGTCAAGAAAGGACACTAGAAAAAAAGAAAACTACAGACCAATGTCTCTTATGAATACAAATAAAAATATCAATAAAATACTAACAAACTGAGCCCAACAGCACATCCACAAAATAATCCACCATGACCAAGTAGGCTTTATTCTAGGGATGCAAGGATGGTTTAACATACACACATCAATAAACAGAAACAAAAATAAAGATCAATAGATGCAGCAAAAGCATTCAACAAAATTTAGTCCCCTCCCCATGCAAAAGAATGAAACAGGATCACTATCTGTCACCACTCACAAAAACTATTTCAAGATGGATAAATGACTTAAATATAAGGCATGAAACTATAAGAATTCTAGAAGAAAATGTTGGATAGGCTCAGCGCCTGTGGCTCAAGTGGCTAAGGCGTCAGCCACATACACCTAAGGTGGCAGGTTCGAATCCAGCCTGGGCCCGCCAAACAACAATGATGGCTGCAACCAAAAAATGGCCGGGTGTTGTGGCGGGCACCTGTGGTCCCAGCTACTTGGGAGGCAGAGGCAAGAGACTCGCTTGAGCCCAGGAGTTGGAGGTTGCTGTGAGCTGTGATGCCATGGCACTCTAACCCAAGGGGACAGCTTGAGGCTCTGTCTCAAAAAAAAAAAAAAAAAGAAAGAAAGAAAGTAAGAAAAGAAAAGAAAATGTTGGATAAACTCTTCTAGATGTCTAGGCAAAGAATTTATGAAGAAGACTCTCATGATAATCACAGCAACAACAAAAATAAATGACTGGTGGGGCTTGAGTAAGTTAAATAGCTTCTGCACAGTCAAGGAAATAATCAACAGAACAGACAACCTACAGAATGTTAAAAATATTCATAAGCTATATATCCAGTAAAGGTATAATAATCAGAATCTATAGACAACTCAAGCAAACCATCAAGAAAAAAAAACCAAACAATGGCATGAAAAAGCAGGCAAAAGACATGAACAGAAGCTATTCAAAAGAAGTTAGATAAATAGCCAACAAACATATGAACAAATGCTCAACATCACTAAATCATCAGGGAAATACAAATTAAAACTACAATGAGATATCACCTTACCCAACTTAGGATTACTTTCATAACAAGTCCAAAAATAATGGATGCTGGCATGGATAGAGATAGGAATGCTTCTACACTGTTGGTGGGACTGTAAGTTAGGACAGCCTCTCTGGAAAACAGTGTAGAGATACCTCAAAGAACTAAAAGAACAGATCTACTTTTGGATCTAGCAATCCCACTACTGGGTATCTACCCAAAGGGGGAAAATATGTATTTTATCAAAAAGACACCTGTACTCAAATGTTTACTGCAGCACAATTCACAATTGCAAAGATGGAGAATCAACCCAGTGCCAATCAATTCATGGGTAGATTAACAAAACGAGATAGATATACACAAACATGTAATTACCCTGGAATACTATCCAGCCTTGAAGAAGAATGACTTAATACCTTCTGAAACAATTTGGATGGAACTGGAGACCATTATCCTAAATGGAGCATACAAAAACTGAAAAAACAAACACCACACACACTCACTATTAAACTGTAACCACTGAAGAGCACACCTGTGCTTAGAAGGAAGCACAAAAACCAACCTAATGGGTACAATGAACACTATCTGGGCGACAGACACACTTATAACCATGAATCAAGCATTAGAAAAGTGATCCATGGAACCAAATATATTTGTTCCCCTGCAATACTTTGAAAATAAAAAAAAGTGTTGAACTATACAGGACTTTAAAAAACATTTAATATAAGAATAATTTCAAAATTGTAGAAAGCTGGAGAAAAAAACCACGATGTATCCTTTACTCAGTTTCATCATTGACATTTTACCTCATTTGTTTTATCATTTTTTCCCTCCATCCTCTCCACCACCCCCATATACACATGTACACATAATTATTATATAATGCATATAAATAAATGAAACTTTTTCCTAAATAATTTCAGGATAAGTCACATATATCATAGCCTTCTACCATTAAATACCTTTAATTACTTTGTGTTTTTCTGTTTTTTGAGCCAGAGTCTTGTTCTGTTGCCCCAGGCTGTAGTACTGTAATGTCACAGTGTCACAGCTCACAGCAACCTCAAACTCCCAGATTCAAACAATCCTCTTGCTTCAGCCTCCCAAGCATCTGGGACTATAGACACCCACCACAATGCCTGGTTAGTTTTTCTATTTTTTTAGAAGAGACTGGGTCTCACTCTTGCTCAGGCTGGTCTCCAACTCCTAAGCTCTAGCAATCTACCTGCCTCAGCCTCCCAAAGTGCTAGGATTACAGCCATGAGCCACTGTGGCCGGCTACTTTAGTGGATCTTTATAAACACAAGAATATTATCTTATAGGCTCAACACCCATAGCACAGTGGTTATGGCACCAGCCACATACACCGAAGTTGGCGGGTTCGAACCCAATCCGGGCCGGCTAAAACAACAATGACAATTCCATTAAAAAAAAAAAAAAGTAGATAGGCATTGTGGCAGGTGCCTGTAGTCTCAGCTACTTGGGAGGCTGAGGCAAGAGAATCACTTAAGCCCAAGAGTTTGAGGTTGCTGTGAGCTGTGATGCCATAGCACTCTACCGAAGGTGACATAGTGGGACTCTGTCTCAAAAAATTAAAAAAAAAATTATCTTATATAACCACAGTGAAGTTATAACTACTTATAACTATCTTTATCTGATCTACTGTCCATTTTCCAATTTAGCTGGCATGTCTCTTTAGCCTCATTTAATCTGGAACATCTCCATATCCTTCTTGGTCTTTTTCAATACTGACATTTTTAAAGAATATAGTCTCTATGGGATATATTTTAGAGCAGGAATATCTTAAAATATCTACTGTTGTTCTCCAGTCCCTGATCCTATTTTTTTCATCAAACTTATTACCCCCTAACACAGTACATTATGTGCCTGTTGGCTGTCCCCACCTACATATGTGTCTGACGTGTGAGTACTTCCCATGGTCCGGTAACACAATCCCAAAGTCTAGAATGTCACGGTATACACACATTCATTATTTGTTGAATGCTACTCTCAAGCTGGGCTGTCTTCTAAGCCTCTCTCCCAGTGTTACCAAAACAGGAACCAGACGACCCTGCTCTGAACAACTCACCCCAACTTTACCATTTAGTGGAGTTTAGTGTGGGAAATGGCCTCAGACCAAGAGTTGTCTTTGAGAAGCCTCAAATCAAGACTTCTCACAGAGGCCTATCTATGTCACATCAACCATCAGTGCTCTACACCAGGCATCCTCAAACTACGGCCCATGGGCCACATATGGCCTGCCTAGGACATTTATCTGGCCTGCCAGGTGTTTTTGCAACCGCTGCCTGTCCTGCTTAGCAGCTGACTCATCCCGGGGCCCGCAGTCTGGCCCTCCAACGGTCTGAGGGAGAGTGAACTGGCCCCTTGTTTGAAAAGTTTGAGGACCCCTATTCTACACAGAAAACAGCAACTCAACTATTTATTCTGAACAAACACCTACTTAAGTACAAATGGCAGAATAAATCAGTTCAACTGAATCAAAAGTCCACCATTTTGTTTTTTCCTTACATTTTATTTTTTTATAATCTAAAGTTCTCCTTGACCTAAGACAATCTTCCTGGATAGCACTAAATACTTTCCTTCTAGGCAAGGCAGCCAGCCAAGTTTTAAAATTATGCTTAAAAAGGTATGCAAAATTGTTGTACTTTATTAAGACAATAAAAAAAATCCCCAAACTTTATCACTTTAATAAAAGCTGTTCTTAAATTGTGTTTTATTTACTTAATTTGATGGTATGTTTAGGAGGGCGATGTTTTACACTTAGTTTTAAGTACCCGAAAGGTAATTATCTGTGAAAAATTCTAGAAGAAAAATGGCACTGAGTTGAATATAACACGAAAGTAAAATTGCCCGATAGCAGCAACATGAGGCCGGAGCCCAGGGAAGAGTCAATCTTCAGATGAACTTGTCCAGCCTGACTTAGGGAGTTTATGAAGCTTGAGTAAACTATTCCCCCAAGACTTGCCACTGAGGAAAACTTATCTATCACCCTCAGGACTCCGATTTGGAACCTGGGGCACTTTATACCTTCAGTTGCAATGGGAGATACAGTGCATCTTGCTTTTTACCCAATAATTTGGGGAGTAAAGTAGCTTTAAAGCATCACATCAAGCTAATATATTATACAGTGAAATGTACGAGTTGACTATAAGATACACGTGGGGCTTGTTCTGACACAGGCAGTATTAACCCCTTTCACCCTCCAGGGGCGTTCACACAGCGCTGCCTCAGAAGATGCAGAAGCTCTGCTTACAGAACCCAGGAGGGTGCTAACTCTGCTCATCAAACCAGCCACCCCAGCACCAAGGGGGTTAGTGGAGGAACAGGCTACTCAACAGTCGTCATTCATCACCATTTAATTCAAATAAAGGAGAGAGAAGTAGCACTTCCCCCCAAAGAGCATTAAACTTTAAGCACTTCAAACCGTATCAAGTAAAATCAATTCAGAGTAACAAGAATAGAAGCCTAATCTGAATTGGCAGCAATTTGGAATTACTGAATACTTCAAGGACATTTGGTTTTAAGACTTTCAAGTGAAGAATATAATGAGAAGCAGGTTCATCCGTGCCTGCCTGATGGAGAGTGTCTCCCACAGATAAAAGGCCAACTTGACATGACCTAAGAGAGCCCTGCACTTAGCAAGACAGCTACAGTGCTGCACTTTGAAAAAAACTGTTACAAACTGAAATTTTAACCATTTGAGTAACTACATTTTTAGTATACAATCAATCCGTGCACAAGGTGAAAATTTCAAATATAAAAGGTACACCTAAATCCCTACTTTCTTTTAGCCATAAATCCCCAGTGCCCCCTCTCTACCCAGGCAACCGCTGGTACTAGCACCCTGTGTTTCCTCCCAAAGAGAGAGAGCGTGTGTATGTGTGTGTGTGTGTGTGTGTGTGTGTGTGTGTATGCATGTGCACCTGTGTTATGTGATACATCTCTACTGCTTTTTGTCTGTTTTGCCTGGTTAGTTCTATAATGACATATCTTTCCCCATCTGAATCTTTTTTAACATTTTCATTGGCTTTAATAAGTTTGGTTGTTTCAATAGCTAAAAAAAAATTTCTAATCATCTCAGAAACTCAGTTGTTGATCAGAAATACCCCATTTTGCAAGCTGTGCATTTCCGGTCTTGGGCAGGCCAGTATTGGCCATTTCCCAGGGCCCAACTTACTAGGTGCTCCTGACAGCCCAGTATCCCTCATAGCAACTAACTCAGTGTCTGGCTCTGGACTAAGACAGACATAATCTCATTTAATCCTCACCAAAACACACAATTCAATCCTCACATCAATAATACTTGTTCCCATTTCAGTAAATACTGTGGCCCAAGTGGTACTAAAGGGCTAGTCCTGAACCCAGTGTGTCCGTACCATATCCTGGAGCAGCTGCCTTTAACCCAGCCCCTCACAGAAAGTGAGATTGGAGCCACTCATGACCAGACACACAAGATGAGCAATGCCAGCCTGGCTAAATCTGGACTGCACTGGGGCTTTCTGATGCATGAGGAATATAAACATGTGGACGGCCTATCAAACCTTTCTCACTGGCTGGGCACGGTGGCTCACGCCTGTAATCCTAACACTCTGAAAAGCCAAGGCAGGTGGATTGCTTGAGCTCACGAGTTCTAGACCAGCCATAGCAAAAATGAGACCCTGTCTCTACTAAAAATAGAAAAACTGAGGCAAGAGGATTGCTTGAGTCCAGGTTGGAGGTTGCTGTGAGCTATGACACCATGGTATTCTACCCAGGGCAACAGCCTGAGACTCTGTCTTACAAAATTAAAAAAAAAAAAAAAAAAGAAAGAAAGAAAGAAAGAAACCTTTCTCAGGGAGATTCATCACAATCAGATCTTACAGCTGACTCTTGGCTACTCCTTGAGGATTATCTTCAGGTAAAGTCTACTCAACAATGGAGTCAACTTGTCAACTGAAATGTCTGACAGAGCTAAGTGAATCTGTGCTATTAAAAAGAACTGATGTTGTGACATAATGTCATTTAATCCTAACAATTGCCTTGTAGGATTGATGTCATTATTTGTGCCCAATTTATAGAGGTGGAAACTGTGGCTGAGAGAGATTACCTTTTTACTGAGTTGCTCAAGATATTAAAGCTAAGTAGTGCCTATGAGTGGCCCAGCATAGCCAAAAATGAGGTCTTTTGACCCATTTCCTTGCTCTGTACACACTACTAGACATTCCATTTGTTCTCAAAATTTTTATTTATGTGGGTGGTGCCTGTGGATCACTGGGTAGGGCGCCGGTCCCATATACCAAGGGTGGTGGGTTCAAACCCAGCCCTGGCCAAACTGCAACAACAACAAAAAAAAAAAATAGCTGGGCATTGTGGCAGGCACCTGTAGTCCCAGCTACTTGGGAAGCTGAGGCAAGAGAATCGCCTAAGCCCAAGAGCTAGAGATTGCTGTGAGCTGTGATGCCACAGTACTCTACCGAGGGTGGCAAAATGAGACTCTGTCTGTAAAAAAAAAAAAATTTTACTTATGTTAAAAAGATGGGCAAAGTAAAAGGATGGCCCATTAGAATGAGAGCTAATACTTGCAAATTATATATCTAATAAAGGTCTAGTATCTAGAACATATAAAGAATTCATATAATGGAATAAAAATATTTTTTTAAAAAACAAAAGGACTTTTTATAAACATTTCTCCAAAGAAAATAAATGAATGGCCAATAAGCATTTAAAAAGATGCTCAACATCATTAGGAAAAATGCAAATCAAAATCACAAGGAGATATCACTTCACACCCACTAGTATGGCTGCTATAATAATAAATGCTGGCAAGGATGTAAAAAAAAATGGAACACTTGGGTGGCACCTGTGGCTCAGTGGGTAGGGTGCCAGCCACATACACTAAGGCTGGAGGTCTTGAACCCAGCCCAGGCCATCTAAAACAACAATGACAACTGAAACAATAACAAAAACAGCCGGGCATTATGGCAGGTGCCTGTAGTCCCAGCTACTTGGGAGGCTGAGGCAAGAGAATTGCTTAGGCCCAAGAGTTTGAGGTTGCTATGAGCTGTGATACTGTGGTACCCTACCCCAGGGCAACAGCTTGAGACTGTCTCAAAAAAAAAAAAAAAATTAAACCCTTAAATATTGCCGGTAGGATTGTAAAATGGTACAGCTGCTTTGGAAACCAGTCTGGTTGTTCTTTAAAAAGTTAAACACAGAATTACCATATGGCCTGGCAATTCTACTTTTAGGTATATACCAAAAAGAATTAAAAATATATTCCTACAAAAACTTGTGTATAAATGTTCATAGAAGCATTATTCATAATTGCCAAAAAACCAAAAGCAACCCAAATATGCATCAACGCATGAATGGATAAAAACTGTGGCATGTTCATACAATGCATTATTACTTTTTAAAAAGAATGAAGTACTGATTCTTCTACAACATGGATGAACCTGGAAAACACTATGCTAAGTGAAAGAAGCCAGGCACAAAAGGCTAGCTACTATTGTAGGATTCCCTTCAAATGAATACCCAGGACAGGCAAATCCATAGGGACTAGGGTTAGTGGTTTCCAGGGCTGGGGAGAAGGGACGGGTGGGAAATGGGGATAACTGCTAATGAGAACAAGGGGTTTCCTTGAGGGCTGATAAAAATACTCTAGAATGAGGCAGTGGTAATAGTTGTATGATTTTTTAAATATACTAAAAACCATTGACTTACACATTTCTGAAGAGTAAACTTGATGGTATGTGAATTATACCTCAATTTTTTAAAAAATATGGAGCCGCATGGTAGCTTTGTGACCTTGAGCCTATCACACTATCCACTCTGTGCCTCAGGGTTCTCCCCTATAAAATGCTACTGCAATAACACCAGTACCTGCCTCATACTGTTGTCATGAGAAACACATGAGATAATCCAAGAAAAGTGCTTAGATTATCATAGTACCTGCCATATAGAAATCTGTTGACAAATGCCACTTTTTATTTCTTTTTCCCCAAATGTATTCCTTATCATTGTTAGTTTCTTCCCTCTTAAAAAAAAAATCATGATACATTTTGCTTGAGTGTTACCCTAATGGATGTTCAGGTACTAGAAGCTAATAGCTCTCTATGTCAGTGGTTCTCAACCTTCCTAATGCTGCGATCCTTTAACACAGTTCCTGTGGTTCATGAGCGGTTGAAAACTGCCGCTCTCTATAAAAAGAATCCTTGTATTTGATCTAATACAAAACATAATAATATTTAGAAAAATAAAATGTGATAACTTAGATCTAGTTATTTGAGGAACCCAAATTCAACATCACCACTACCCACTTACTTCTATTGCTAATACTGATACTAATACCTCTAATAATAGAGAATGGGGAAGGACAGAGGGGGAGGCAGGGTTGACATTTCTTGAGTGTTTACATACACTAAGTGGTTTATATCTACCCTCCGTGTCTCCTGACATAGCCAGGTGTGGAGGATGCAGCTAGGATTTCCGTGCAGCTCTGGGCCTCTAAGGACACCCTGTCAACCAGGAGGGCATGTATGCAGGAGAGAACAGAGAGAGAAGGTCCACCCTGCCTGGGGAGGTCAGGTAAGCAACACAGAAGTACATGAGCCTTAAAAACCACATGAAGCACAGGGAGGGAAAGGCCTTCCTAGCAAAGGACATGCAGTGACAAAGGCAAGGCAGCATGAAAGTGCACCGGGTGCCTGGAACCTGTTCCTCTAGAAAGTTGAGTGCCCAAAGGGAGAGGAGCAGGAAGAGAAACTGGACCCAAAAGGGAAGGGCACTCAATGCCAAGATGAGTTGTGGACTTTGTCTTAAGAAGTTGGATGCCACTCCAGGTTGTCTGAGTCAGGCATTGGCACACTCTGCAGCCTTCCCTGCTCTTTCACTCTCCACAAAAGAAGCCCAGATGTTTGCTCCATATGTGGCTCCAATGGGGTGAGCATTCTGAGGTCAGACCCTGACCTCAGAGATTATTGGCTCCTGCCTTCAGACAATTAAGGCATATGTCCCTGCGGCACAGGCAGCTGGAAGTGAAAGTGATCAAGTATTTCATGCTGAGGCCCTATCAAAGACCAGGACTCCTGACAGGAAGGCAGAGGAGAAGAAGACAGGGAGGGACAGAAGGGGTTGAGGGAACTCCATTCAACCTCTGTCAATTGTAAGAACTGTCCACAGGGCAAGAGAAGATTAAACTAGACATTAGTAAATTTCTTTCTTAGAAACCATTAAATAGTAATGGAAGCTTTATCAGCACTGTCCAACAGAACTTTCTGTGATAATGGAAACGTTCCATATCTGTGCTGTCCAATATGCAGCCATCAGCCAAATGTGGCTAAGTGCTACTGAAGATCTGAATTTTAATTCTTATTTAATTTCAATTAATTTAAATTTAAATAGCCTCATATGGCTAGGGGCCTCCATATGGGACAGCACAATTTTAGAACCTACGTTTTGTTCTTATTTCTTATATCTACTGTTTCTTAGACAAGTGGAACAAGAAAGTTTGGAAATCCCTTCCCACCTGCTATGGTCTGAAAATGTGTGTCCACTCCCCAAATTCATATGTTGAAATCCGAACCTCCAAGGTGATGGCATTAGGAGGTAGGCCTTTGAGAGGTGATTAAGTCATGAGGGTAGAGAGATTAGGGCCCTGATAAAAGGAGCCTAAGAAAGCCCTTTTGCCTCCTCTACCTTGTGAGGACAAAACAAGAAGATGCTATCTCCAAAGTAGCAGCCCTCACCAGGAACCAAATCTGCAGTGCCTTGCTCTTGGACTTCCCAGCCTCCAGAACAGTTAGAAACGTCTGTTATCTTTAAGTACCCAGTCTATGGTAGTTTGCTATAAAAGCCTGAGCACACAAAGCTACTACCTTTTAATTATTCCATTACTTCTGAATTATTTCAAATGGTTCTGGGAGGCCCCAAATTCACTTAATCATAAAAGAAAAGTATTCAATGTCATTTTTCAGATTACCACCAAACTTTTAAGAATTCACTCAATAATTTCCCAGCAATGCCTCTCTGGATAAATAAAATTAGCTATTTTTTTGAGTAGAATCAATCTGTATTTCTTCATTATTAGCAAAAACATTTTGGCATGCATTTTTGTTCAAGTAGCTGGGTGCAGTGGGGCCAGGACATTAGACTAGATGGTTTCTGAAGTCCCCTATAACCATAGGGTTTCAGAGTCTACAGATGTCTCTGGGTTAGTTTTGGTAAGCAGGTGCTTCCTGTTATGCTGCATCCTGAGCAAGATATCAAAGCACTTCTCCAAAGCCCTCTGGTTCACACTTTGGGGCAGGAGAAAGTCAGGAAAGTTGTAGTCTTTTGCCATCAGAAAATTGAATTGCTGGGAGAAACAAATAGTAGCTTCAGATCTCCTCAATCTTCAGATTTTACTGTGATTTAACGTACAATCAAATAGAATTTCCCACCCCATTCTCCACTCTCACCCAAACATACAAGGTTTTTAATACCCCAAATACAGTCTACACATTCTCTACCCCTCCCCAGATAAAGTCTCTGAATGACTGCAAACAGGAAAGTCTGCACCTAGCAACCATAGGTGGGGTCATCAGTGGGGCCTCCCAACCCATCCACTCCTATGCACTCAACCAAGCAGGTGGGAAGAGTGGCTGAGTGACCACACACACAGCCCTGCAACAGAAGCTGCCCACAGAGAGCATACTTCCCATCAGGGCAGATGTGGAGCCAGCCAGTGCCAGCCAGTGTGCCAGGCCAGCCTACCCTCACTGGTCAATGCCCCATGTGCCCTGATGAAGCCCCCTACATCACTGAGAGCTACAGATGTCATGGCACAAGTAGGAAGGAGAATTCAGGATTATTACCCATGTCAACTCCCACTGGGAAGTTGTATGAACATGGGCAGGTCCTCAGGGCTGCAAAGGGAAAAGAAGAGGTACCTTACCTAATCCCAGTGGCCAGGAATATGACAGGGAGCTAATACCAAAGGCCCCATGCAAATTAATATGTAGCTATCATTTTAAGGGGATGGGGAAAAAGGGAAAAAAATGTGATTTGGGCAGTTTCCAGCATGAATTTTTATATATACACTCCCCAAAACTCAGCAGTTTTCACTGTTTAGTCAAGACCTCCTAAGACTTATAACAAATTTAAAATCCTGTTATTATTTCTTCATGACCAAATTTGCGTGAGACTTTATCCTAAAATTTGCATTTTAATTTAGAGTTACCTGGCAAGGACAATGAACCTTAATCATACACCAATCTAACCACTGTCTTCAAACTCTTCACCCAGACAAAGGATTCATAGGGACCCATGTCAGCTTCGATGTGGTGGTCACCGTTCTCAGCGATCGCAATGTCAAGTGTGAAAGACACACAGAAAACCATGGAGACAGGCCTGGACCTTGTAAGCCCAGAGAAAGGATATCAAATATAATGAGTATTTTAGCTATTTCAAATACCCCAAATATCTATATTTCCTTACTTAGTTTATCCATAAATGTAAAACACATTGCCATACTTTCCTTATTATTAGGTGGGTAAAATGCCAGTAAAGACTCCCCTTTAGTGCCCCAACTTCCCATCTGGAACTAACCAAGAGCAGGACAAGGAATCAGAGATGAGAGATGACCCAGGGAAAGGCTAGGTGACAAAGATAAAACATTTTGGCAATCCCAGAAATTTCCAAACAGGCCCCCCCAAGAACACTCATGAGAGTCATTTTAAAAATAAAACAAACCGAAAACAGAGAACAGGGCTGTGGCCAAAGGCTGCTCTTACAGTCCATCCTCAGCAGGTAAGCTGTCAGGCTTCACACATGTATGCTTCCGTGCATAACAACGTCAGAAACAAGACTGGAAGGAGACAGTTCCAAAGGGCCCATGTGATCTCCATATCCACCCACATAGAAAAGCATCTGAAAGGTATACAGACACCCACATGGTACCACCAGAGATCAGTGTCGAGGGGTGGGGCCCAGGGTGACTTTTTTATATACTTTCGTATCTTCTGAATATTTTATACTGTTTGTAAGTAATATTCACAAATTTTAAACATTTATGTTTAAATACTACTACTTCCATTATGGGAAATAAAAGGCCTTCACAGGCTATCCGAAGTTAATTCACAGAAGACTCTGTGTGCAGTGGGGATGGGGATCACCAGTCAGAAGATGCCAGCTGAGTCATTAGAGGAATCCTTGAGCTCCATCAGGACTCTGAAGGCTCTGACCACATCCCATCTCACCACTGCCACTGGTTGAAAAATCTCTACCTGAACAAGTGATGGTCATCACCACGTGTCTTATCCATTAGGCTGAAAAACCAGGGGTCAGAATGGACTCATCAACTTGTACACAAGTCACCCCCACATGGGTATCCATATGCAGACAAAAAAAAAAAAATCAGAAAAATACTGAAAATATAGTAAGTCTCCATCACATTTAGCCTTTAACAATTCTTTCCATTGGTCAGAACTAATGCCAATAAAACTAAAACCTTCAAAATCTGAAAGTCTTTTAAATGTTCTCTCATCAATTGACTTTTGTCTTCTTTACCCCACTTTTCAGACAGGACAAAAGTGACTTGAAAAGAACTCTAGTCATACATTTCTCCGTCTTACCACCCTACTCTTGAAATACTGACTTCCATTGATCTTTGAATGACCTGAGTTCTTTTTATGTGGCCACTTGAAAATAATGGGGCCTATCTCAAAACAGACACATAACCACAAATGGATTACAAAGCACAGCTGTTTTCCTTGAGGGGTTTGTCCAGGCACCAAGGGCAACCAAGAGTCTGGACTTCCAAGCAGTAGCTTTACTGAAAACCAACACACATTACCAAGCACCCACCCTGTGGAGCACTTCACGTCAGCAGCTGGCTTCAGCCTGCATTGTCTTGCCTGAGCAGGAACAATCAGATACTGTCATCATTCCATAGATGAGGAGACAGAGGATCAGAATGAGTAAAATGTCTTCTCACTCTGAACTCCACAGTATTTCTCCTAAACCAGAATAGCATGAACTAGAACACGGACATACTCAATCAGGAGATGCTGTTCATTCAAAGTTCATAAGAATTTGTCAAAAACACTCACTTTTTATAATAAGCTTATAACACCAATAAATTTGTAAAAATCCAATGTTACTTTCAAGCAATATTACAAAAGAAACTGCAGAATCAGAATCAATTTAAAAGATTGGTGCAGGGTTCCTTTAATTACATAAAAATTGCTATTATAGGCTCAAAGCCTGTAGCTCAGTGGTTAGGGTACCAGCCACATACATCAAGGCTGGCAGGTTTGAACCCAGCCCAGGCCTGCTAAACAACAATGACAACTACAAAAAAAAAAAAAGCCATGTGTTGTGACGGGCACTTGTAGTCCCAGCTTCTTGGAAGGCTGAGTCAAGAGAATTGCTTAAGCCCAAGAGTTTGAGGTTGCTGTAAGCTATGACACTATAGCACTCTACTGAGGGCAACAAAGTGAGACTCTGTCTCAAAAAAAAATGAAAAAAAAACTTGCTATTACAGAGCTATTCCTATCATGACATAAGGAAGGTGTGGCGTGCAAGGGGTTGGGTGTTTGAACCTTTCTATTCAAATTCTACCAAGAAACCAGGATGGGAGACAGAGGAGAGGGAGTGTGTTAAGCAACGTGGGCTCTTGTCCCAGCTTGTTCACTTATCAGCAGTGTGACTTTGAACCCATCATGTAAGCTCGGTTGAAGAGTAACACAATCACAGATACTGCTCACAAGTATTAGGTATTCATTATCATTACTTCTGCCAACAGCTGGTTCCTGTCCCACCCTGAGTTTCCTAACACCACTGTCCCTACCCTAGGAGTTTCCTAACACTCGACAAAAAATGACAAGAAACCCACTTCTGCATTTGAGACTTTCAAAGTCATATACAAGTAAATTCTCAGGAGGACAGTTCTTTTATGGCCCTCTCTTAGCACCTCCCCCATTAGTACAGTACTCTATTGTGCTTTAATGTTTATAATGCCATTAAACGCAGAATGTTTTGCTTGTTGCTGTGTCTTCAGGGAAAGGCAGTATTCTATTCATCCTAGCAGGCCAATCCCACGTGGTGGCAACTCCATCTCTAATAACACTAGAGGCCACAGGATGAATCTCTGTGACATCGATAAATGGGATATTCTCTATTTAGCAGCTTCTGTCCATCCAGAAGCAACAACTATCCTTCCAGGGACCCTACCACCCATGGAAGGAAGCACATGGTGGCCCTGACATCTGTGAGGTAAGAGCTTCAAGAGCAGGAACCAAGAGATCTAAGTCCAGGTCTTAGCTCCATGGCCTTGGAGTTGGTGCTTCCTCATGTGTAAACCAAAGGGGGGCGGGGTTGGATAGCCAGCCTTTAGATTTCAGAGGCCAACACCAATTATTATTATTATTATTATTTGAGACAGAGTCTCACTATGTCACCCTCAGTAGAGTGCTATGGCAACACAGCTCACAGCAACCTCCCACTCTTAGGCTTAAGCGATTCTCTTGCCTCAGCCTCCTAAGTAGCTGGGACTATAGACACCCACCACAACACCCAGCTATTTTTTGCTATAGTTGTCATTGGTTGGTAGGCCTGGGGTGGGTTCAAACCCGCCAGCCCTGGTGTATGTGGCCAGCACCCTAGCCACTAAGCTACAGGCGCCAAGCCACCACACCATTTTTAAGTCTGGGAATTGATTTAAGGTCAGCCATTTTTTATTTTTGCACATTAGGATATTAAGGACAAAAAAAAAAAATCACACTTCCACTATAATACCTAAAATATAAAAGAAAGAATCAACTACCAATATATACAATCACATGGACAAAATTCAAAAGCATTTTTATAAGTGAAGAAGTCTGATATGAAAGGCTGTATAATTTCATCTATAGAATATTCCAGAAAAAAACAAAACTACAGACAGAAAACTGGTTAGTAGTTGCCACCTGCTAGGGAGCCAGAGAGGAAAAGACTGACCATAACAGGGTAATGAGAGAACTTTGGGGCATGATGGGATTATAATTACGGTGGGGGTTATATAACTATAAACATACGTCAAAACTCATTGAACTTTATCTGCAAAAGCGTGAATGTTATTGGATGCAAACTATACCTCAATAAACCCAAATTTTTTAAAAAGGCAATTGATCAATCAATAAATATTCTACCATCTTCTACAAAGAAAAGGAAGAATACTGTAAGCCTCCCAAAGCAAAGCAATACACTTTCTTTAAAAAAGAGTAGTCCATTATACTGAACAAGGGTGTCTTTGGGAACACCTTGCTTTTCTTATTTCACTTCTGGCCTGGGGAAAACCTCACAAGGAAGTGACTAAAGCAGGTCTTGGTTTCAGAACTGCTGGGCTAGTCATCTTTAGAGCCTTTTTCAGCTCTAGAGTCTATGTATCTGGCTGTCCTGCAGTTCCTACCCAGGTGAGTTTGAATAATAGTACTATTTCATCTGTCCTATATTTGTTCCAGGGAACACTTGATTTTAAATAAAAGGCTTTAAAAGGTAAAATTCCAAGCTCCTGTAGGGAGAGTATTCTCCAGAGCAGTGGTTCTCAACCTTCCTAATGCCATGATGTATTTTCATTGTTCCAAAGGGGTCTTGAGCCCTAGAGTCTACCATGGAGGGATCTGATCTGCTAAGAAAGAATAAGGAAGAAACAAAGCTCAGAGAAGACTTAACGCATATTCCTAACAACCACAATGCAAATAAAGCAGCAATCTTATAGTTAACTAGATGTCAAGTTTATAGTCATTTAGAGCCTACCTTCATTTTCACATTAATTTCTGCTTAAGCAGTCTTGGATTTCACAATGCTTCTGCTAAATAACAAGATTTGTTCACAACTTCAAAATTATTGTTCCCTAGTTGATCCTGCTAGCTGGGATAGAAATAAGTGATAGTAGCAATTTCACCTCTAGTTCTCAAATAAAGAATCCTACAGACCTAAAATTCCAAATCGTTACTTATTTTTGGTCCTAATACTATTAAATCAGTATTCCTGAAATTAACCAGGAAATATATCAGGAAATCAAATTCTCTTTCACGGATACTTCAAATTTTTCTCATTTTTTTACTAGCATTGGGACCTTTATTTTCTTTCTCTGCAGCAAGTCATCAAAATGCCAGTGAACTTAATGTGGGTCCCCCTACCTCAATTCCTACTCCCAAAATAATTTCCAGATGAATCACTGATTTAAGCATGGAAATTAACTAAATTCACTGTAAGAAAACAGTGAAGAATATTTTCATAATTTTAAAGAGAGCCCCTTTCCAAACATGATAGAAAACCAAAAATAAAAATATTCATAAACTTGACTACAAAAATTTAAATATTCTACATAGCAAAAAATTTATTCAAACTCAAAATGCAAATTATCTACTAGGAGAAAATATCTATAGTACAAAGGACAGGCAAAAAGCCACAAGTCCTTTAAATATAAACAGCTACTGCAAATCAAGCAGAAAAAAACGAGCTCACTACAAAAATGAGTAAAGGATATAGACTGGAAGTTCACATTTAAAAAATGCTAGTGGTCAAAGGAGATATATTCAGTCCCAACACAGTATCCATTTTTCATGTGTGAGAATATCAAAAATGGAATGTTAATACCCATGCTTAATTAAAGAGGGAATCAAACCCTTACATACACAATGGGTGAGAGCACAAATTAAGGCAACTTTTTTAGTGCACAATTTAGCAGTGTCTATGAAAAGACATATTCTATGGTCCAGCAAGTCCATCAGTATAAATTCATTTTTTTATGTGCATATGCCGAATGTTATAGAAACATACGTAGACAAAGGTCTTTATTACAGCGTTAAATAAAACAAAGAAACAAGTTCATCAGACACGCATCAGTAGGAGACCTAAATTAGACACTGACATCTACTCCTTAGAATACCATCCAACCATCCTAAGAAAAATAAAGTAGATTATCATGCATAATATAAAAAGATCTCCAAAACATACTAATAAGTGAAAAAAGAGAAAAGAGTATGCATCATATGATCCCATTAGTGTAAAAAAAAAAAAAATCTGTACATAGATACAAACCGCTATGTACAAAAACCCATACCAAAACATACAAACGCATGCCTAAATTTACTGGTATCACATGTAAGAACGGTTCGAGCAATTATCTCTAGTGTGCATGCATATATATGGCAATGGGTGAGGACAGATCTTTTTAAATTTCACCCTCTTCTCTTTTATAAAAAGGAAAAAGCTACATATAAGAGGAAAAAAAATCAAAACAAACTGCCCTGCCTAAGTGTGTATAAAATACTGATGAAATGTTCAGAATTCTCTCTTATAATTTCTGGAAAATAAAGAAGGCTGGAAGCTTTAGAGATGGGTTCCTTCTACAGTTCCAGAATATTCAGCTTAGGACAAGTTAAGAAGACAGGTGAGTGCAACTGCCTTAAGTCAGTCAAGAAAAAGAAGATATCTCTTAAAAAAAAAAATATATATATATATAAAGATTGTGAAGAAATTAATTATTTCAGGTTGTATTTGGAAGCAAAACAGAAAGGAATATTTAAGGAAGACATTTCACATGGCCCTGAGCGGGAAGCAGGCAGGTTATAATTTATAGAATCCTTGCTAGTTTGAAGTGTGGACCTTTCTACCAGATGAGTGGAATGCAAAAAAAAAATAGTAGTTGGGTAACTTAACTAAATTTGAACTAATGATATAAAGGTGATAGTCCTTTAAACATTAATTTTAGCATATATTTATTGCCTTGGATAAATGCATTTTGAAAATATTTCCTACATCTCAATGATCACAAATTCTCCACAATAATCCATGAAAATGCCCCTCTCCAGTCTCCTGCACATCTAACACAAGATCTCACAAGATCCTGAAGAGAAAATTAATCATCCTTGAATGCCAAATTACTCGAGATCAATTTCACATGCTTAGAACGCAGCAGCTCCTTGCAAAGTAGACAATCGATTCGGGATCTAGGATTTCTTTAAGGATCAGTAACAACAACTAGTCTTCCATAACTGTAAATCTGACAACTCTGACTTCACAATGAAATCATCCACCAGAACTTCTCTGTAAACCAATTAATAGCTGCCTAAATTAACAAGAGAAAGCAACAGAAGTGTCTTTCCAGAACCAGCTCCCACAGTGTCTGCATGCCTCCGTGTTCTACCTACAACAAAATCCTACTGCTTTCCCCCTGGCTTAACATTTAAATGCAACAGGACAAGCAGGAATTCCATTACAGTGGAAAACTTTTAAAATGACATAAAAAACATCTTCCCCAGTGAAATAGATAATTGGTCTGAAAGGTAATCCCCCAGGTTACTCTAATGCCCCCTTCCTCTCCTGTGGTTACTTACCTTAGAATTCATTTCCATGTGATATTTGGCACATGCTCGAAGCTGAGTCACCCAAAACTGTTTCTCTCTTGCATCAGCAGCTAAAATAGGGAAAACAGAGAAAGAAACGTTTGCAGAGATTGTTCCAAAACACATCCAACTTATTTCTACACCCACCTAAGGGGGTGGGAGGCTGGAGAGAGAGAAAGCAGATGTAGACCTCCACGTTCACAGGCGGCCTGTTCTTACACCAAAAAACAAATCATGCTGAATCTCCATAGAAAATTCCCTCGAGCCGCATTAGAAAGGCATTCTGAAATATGTGGTATAAGAATAATTTTGCTATTTGTTTTCAACTCCTCTGAGAAAGTCAATTCTATAATACTTCTTTAAAAAGGCAGCAGGGAAGAAAACACAGGCTTATTTTCAAATGCCTCTGCCTTGTGTAGCTAATATATATCAAAGTACAATTTTTCAGGGCTTTTGGTTGGCCACTAGAGTTGTACTCTGGAGTTATTAGCATTTACAAAATTAGCGTTCAGTTGAATTACCATTTTAATATGTGTTCTCCAAGATTCATATTACGATTGGACAGAACAAGATGCCAAACGCTGCCTTAGACAGCCTGAAATTTCCCCAAGGAGACATTCTAGTGCAAGTCAACTACACAGTCATATTCTTTCATCTACACCCCACCTCGTAAATAATATATGTGAAATTATTCGTAAATATCATGGGAGCATACCAGGTTCTAATAAAATCTAAATCATCCCTTTAACTGCATAATTAACCGCAAAAAATACTATAGTATTAATTACATAAATGTTGACTCCCCAGAAAACAGAATGCTTTCCCTGGAAATCATAACTGTTTCTAGAAATGGCCCTCAAAATTCTCTGTCAATAAAACCTGACTTCAGCTTGAACTTTTGAAGAAATCTAAATGAACAAAATGGTAAATCCCTTGGTTTAGTACCATTTAAGGCCTGGAGATGACCTTTCCCAATCTGAAATAATTCGTCTGCCAAGAAGCCTGTTGTACAAATATGATAAAATGCAGTTGTAAGACCACATGAAATTAACTTCCAAAGACAAAGGCTCTAACAGGGGTTAGTCCTTTTCCTTAGGAAACTGGAAGAATTGCCAACTGTGGCAGGACTAGCCAAAGGCATAGCATTAGGAACGTTCCCAAAGGCTGTGCATCTCGTGACATCACGATCCAACTCCGAGCCTGGGAGATGGGAAAGGAGAAAATCAAGGCCAGCAGCTTGTGAGATGGGCCAAAGACAAGCCATAAACCTGCAGAATTTTATCCTGCCTTTTTTGTAGTTGTTAAGCTTTAGCAAATTTAGCTCTTATGATTATTTCATGCAGATAATAAAAGTTTTCTATCTGCTATTCAAACTACCCTTACAAAGAATGTAAGTTTAATAATCCAGAGAATATTAACAGTTCAATGGCAAAACAAGATGGCTCAACTGTCAAATTAGTTGTTTTTTTCTTCTGTATGGGTTTGCGTCATTTTATAAACCACAGGGGGTGGGGAGGATGCCATTAAGTTTTTCACCTGCTATTGTTTCTGTTCTGACAATTTATTAAGCAATAAACGGCAAAGCGAAACCAAGGACCATATAAATCTAGCCAGCTAGAACACACACTGCACAAATCTCAAAAGCAAACATGCATCTTACCACACCTCCGAAAAACTTTCTTCTTCAGCGATAGGCATTTTTATTTCATTGTTTTATTGATTCCGAAATATGATTTGTAAATAGACAATAAAGAAATATTAGCTTACTCCATCTCTTGGATAGTAAAGCTTGGCAGTAGAATAGTGAAAACTGGACTGAGAGATAAGCCCTCAGTCTGGCTTTGCAGAGGCAACCTACCATGATCAAGAGTGAGAAGAAGAAGCCTTTTCTTGCTACTTAGGTCTCACTCAGATAAAGGAAAATGTTACAGATAACAAGGTAGAATTATCAACCGCCCCTTAATACTTGATACCTACTACCTTTCCCTAGGCCTTAATAAATAATGATTTACTCTGTGTGTATGTGTGTGTGCACGCGCGTGTACATTTATATGTGGGCGTTTGGATTTTTGTTCATTGTTTTGTTATTTTATTACAGGAAAACTGGCAGAAGAATCACAGCAATGCAACTATAACAAAATCCTGGTAGAATGACCTAGCAATCAAATTACACTGTAATTTTATTACAAGTCTGACATTTCCGTGTGGTGCATCATGTGCCTTGAGGGTGAGTGTGGGACTCCCTCGACATGACCCTCGTTTCTGAGGTGCTGGGCAGACATCTGAACAGACATCACTTTTCAGGAAGCAAAGACCAGGGAGGAAAGCACAGAGAAGGAAATTAACACCCCTTGGCTTCTCAACAGGCACAGGGGTGTTCAACCTTTTTTTTTCCTCCGCCAAGTAAGGGTTGTCTTGGGCGTACATTAAATACACAACCACTAATGAAAGCTGATCAGCAAAATAAGGTCTGTACATACTTTTCATGATATCCAACACCACAGATAAGCAAAAGAAGTCCTCACAAAATCAGCATGCGGGCTGCTGCAGATTGAACACTCCTGCACCTCACTGGATGGATAAAACTCAAATAAGGGGGCTTTTTACAAAGAAAGACTTTTCAAGAAACTTTGAGAGGAAGTGATTAGGACCCTTATCAGGCTTGCTTTTAGCACAGCCCCACAGTGCAGTGTAGTGAAGACTCACACTATACGGTTCAAGAAAATACATATGAGCTAATATTTGAAATCTTCAAAGCCTTCATCACTCACCTTCCCTTTGTCCTTAAGGCTGCAGTTAAGTAAGACAAGCCATTCCTACTGTCAGCTCTACTTCCCATCCCAGGGTTAAGAGGGGCTGTGTCTGTCACCACAGTGTCTGTCCCCAGAGTCCTTCAAACACAGCAAATTATTAAAGATGATTGAAAAAAATCAGAAAACAAGAGTGCCATCACCATAGCAACTATAAATGGAACCCATGAAGCCTGTCTGAAAAGTTTCCAGGAGAAGAACCTACCTCTCAGCTTATACATCTCTCCGTTAGCAGAGTACACGACCAGCATGTGGGGAGCTTCGTCACTCAGGGACACTATGGCTCCAGATAAAGACAGGGCTCCTCGAGGCTTCTGGTGTTTGCTTTGCTCATTCACAAAATACTGCAGGATGCCAGCCTCAAAATCCAGCACAAAGTACCTGCACAGAGAAACCACAGTACATCATTTTTCTCCCCCGGCCTATTCCATACAGCAAAGCAAAAAAGCAAAGCCATCCTGAAGTCCACACCTGGGCTCCAAATCCAAGAAGCTGGAACCCCAAAGTCCCTCCCAGACACCCCACAGAAATCAATCAGCCTGAGTAGGGAGAGAGCAGGGGATTCTCACATCACAACGGAGCTCACAATGCGCCTCTGTGGGCAGGACCAGGCCCACTCAGGGTGTGGTACAATGCCTAACACTAGGCCAGGTGCCCCCAGATACCACATTAAACATCAGGACGGCAGAGACCGTGGAAGTGCTGCAGTACGCAGCTCATAACACTCCACAGGACTTCCTGGGGACAGCTGGAATTCACCAGGCCTTTAAGGCAAGTGGATTTACACCCCAACAGCGACAGCACCTGGGCCTCCAGCTTTCTACCAGCTGCATACCATGAGGAGCCTGACATCGGCCAGGGACCATGAGCAGCCTCTGCAACCCCCTGGACACTCCAGCAGGCCCTTTCATGTATTCTTTTCTACACAAAGAGGCAAAAATGCCCTCTGCTCTGGGTAGTTGAAAAGCCACTGCACTCTACATCCAGGGTAAAAAAAGAACTACAATTTGCCCACATCATACAACAAATCTTTATAGCCAAATATCTGGCCTGTCTATTGTCTGAAGTTATCACCCAGGAGGTAGCCAAGATATTATCCCTTTCTCCACCACAATGAAAATGTCTTCATCTGAAATTCAAATTCTTCCTGTGGCCTAGAGGCCCAGCACAGCCCACACTGACTTTTCTACCTTCTCACTTTTTGCTCTGACCTACACACTTCCTCCACATTCCCAACTTGCCTCCTACCACAGGACCTTTACACATGCTGTTCCTATTGTCTGGAGCAGTTACTCAAAGTGTGGTCCACAAGTATGGCTGGTCCACAAACTGTTACCAGTCCACGATAGACTTTAGAAACTTTTTCTGCCATTTGGCTTTGTTTCAACATCCACCTGCATGATCAGCTGGATGTGTCTTGTTAACAGTTCGGATGCTGTTCAACACGTATGGTATACAAACACTACATCCTAGTAATGAATCAATCACAATCAATTGGGACAAGGGGAAGGAAGCAGGTTCTTCACCACAGATGGTTTGAGAAATAGTTGCCTGAAATGTTATTCCTCCTTCCTACTATATGGTTCCCTCCCCTCTTCTTGTCATGTTAACTTCTCCTAACCAGGTCAAATATTCTTCCTTGTAGTACCTTGAAATCCTCCTTCATAGCACTGGCCCCAGTGGAAGTCTACATTTGTGCAATTACCTGATTCAGTGTCCAGTTTTCCCACTAGATTCTATGCCCTGAGGAAATAGAACATGTTTCTCCCCAAGTGCCCAGAATAGTGCCTGATACTTCATTGCTATTCAGTTAACATTTGTAGGAAAAAACCTACTGAATCCCATAGTTCCCCATCTGCGCACCAAGGTGCCTGAGTCATACAGTGAACTCACAGGCACTGCAAAGTGTTGCATCTTTAAAGGATGGATACATGGCAAGACTCAACACAGGTCAGATACCACCTGCACTACTAACTCAGGTAGTTTTCAGTTTCAATGTTTGATTGCACCACATTCGTCTCAATGACATATTTTTGCAAAGGGTTTCAGCAGTTGCTATGATAACAACACAAACATCAGTAAAGAACAGGAAAAGAGGGCGGTGCCGGTAGCTCAGTCAGTAGGGCGCTGGCCACATACACTGAGGCTGGTGGGTTTGAACTTGGCCTAGGCCAGCTAAAGCAACAAGGACAACTACAACAACAACAAAAAAATATAGCTGGGCATTGTGTCAAATGCCTGTAGTTCCAGCTACTTGGGAGTCTGAGGCAAGAAAATCACTTAAGCCCAAGAGTTGGAGGTTGCTGTGAGCTGTGACACCATAGTATTCTACTGAGGGTGACTTACTGACACTCTGTCTCCATCCAAAAAAAAAGGAACCAGAAAAGAACAATGTCTAGTAAGATGCCAAGGTCTGAGAAGCTGTATAGTACCCATAGGTTCATACATCTCATTTATAAGTAATTTTGGTTAGTTCAGAAACGAAAATATTTTTCTTTCTATTGATATTTATTATTTTTTGTATTTTTTTCAATAGCTACTGAGTTAAGACATTAATATGTATGAAGTGATTTGTAGCTAACCATTTAATAAATTAAACAGTTAGATCTAATTTAAAACCACCCCAATCAAGAAACTTTACAAACATCTGACCTAATTCATTCTCACAGCAACCCAACAGATATTAACCCTATTTCACAGATGTCCTGAGACTAGAAGAAACTTTTTTTTTTTTTGAGACAGAGTTTCACTATGTCGCCCTCAGTAGAGTGCTGTGGTGTCACAGCTCACAGCAACCTCAAACTCTTGGGCTTAAGTGATTCTCTTGCTTCAGCCTCCCAAGTAGCTGGGACTACAGGTGCCCACTACAAAGCCCAGCTATAGGAGAAACTTGAAACCTAAGCCCAGCTCATCACTGTCCAAGGTCCATGCTTGATCCTCTCCAGCAAACACAAACTCTCCCTGGATGCCCCCTCAAGTCCTCCCTGTTACTTTTCCTTGTCACCTCTCTAGGACCTACTTCCATATTTTATTCTCCAAACCTTCCTGGGAGCTAAGAGCTGAAAGCCTCTGCCTGGCAGCAGAAGTCCCATTCATCTCCTTCCCCTGGAGCAAAGTGCAGCCTTCTCACTAGCACACAACTGCCCAGGACAATCCTCTAAGGCAGCAGTTCTCAACCTGCGGGTCGTGACCCCTTTGGGGGTTGCCTAAGACCATCCTGCATATCTGATATTTACATTACAATTCATAACAGTAGCAAAATTACAGTTATGAAGTAGCAGCGAAAATACTTTTATGGTTGGGGGTCACCATAACATGAGGAACTGTATTAAAGGGTTGCGACATTAGGAAGGTTGAGAACCACTGCTCTAAGGTATCTTCCACTTTAAACTATTTTGTATATTCCAGATGGCCTCGCCAAGGCTATCAGTTTCACTCCTATCCTTCCCTTCCATTGTTCAAACCACTATAATAATATAATAAGAAGAATACTTTTGGTTTTCATGATTAGCATAAATCAAGACACAAAAATGTCATAACCAGGGTAATTCAAAGTGTAATCCTTAGCCCAGCAGTATCATCACCACCTGGGAGCTTGCTCAGCTCATCTGAGACATGCTGAGTCAGAAACTCTGGGGGCGGGGCCCAGGAAGGTGTATTTTAAGCTTCCAAGCACTTCTAAAGCCAGGCAAGTTGGAGAAGCACTAGTCTAAACATGAGGTTCCCAACCCATGGAGCCACAGACCAACACTGGTCCATGGCCTATTAGGAACCAGGCTGCACAGCAGGAGGGGAGCAGTGGGCAAGTGAGCGAGCAGGAAGCTTCATCTGTACTTACAGTCACTTCCCGTCACTGGCATCACCGTCTGAGCTCCACCTCCTGTCAGGTCAGCAGCGGCAGTAAGATTCTCATAGGAGCATGAACCATACTGTAAACTGCACAAGCGGGGGATCCTGGCTGCACGCTCCTCATGAGAAGTTAATGCCTGATGATGGACACAAGCAACACACTTCGGATGTCACTGCTCCCATCACCCCCAGATGGGGCCGTCTCATTGTAAACTGAGCATGCGAGATCCTAGCTCAGGGCGTCCGTCCCCTGATTCTGCATTATGGTAAGCTGTATGTATAACAGCCCATAAAACTCACTCGCACCCCTTCTTTCCCCCCCACACACACACTAGAATGGAGACAACCTGCAGGGCAACGTTGAAACCCTAGGGTGGGTACGGCCAAGACACAGAAGGGAGGGAGCCCGGGTCCCTGAGTCACCACCTGGAAGAGAATATCCTGCTGAGGAACACACACCAGACTGCCCCATGAAGGGGGAAAAACTTTAATTAGGCCACTAAGATCTGTTAGAGCAGCTAGCCTTACACAAGCAAATACACATAAAGACATGTTTATTTTTATTTTTATGTGCTTCTGCTTTGAAATTTGCTCCTACTGTTTTAATGTGGGGCAAAACCCAAATTCTTTTAACAAGAGAAGACCCAGGGTAATTTCTGAGCTGCCGTTGCGCCAATTATTTAAGTGCCGGCTCTGCCTTCTCTCTAGGAGCGAGTATTTTCAACTTGACCTATATTTAATGTTATTGTGACTGTGGTTGTACAAACACTGCTTGGGGGAAGTCCAAGTATTAACAGTAACCCTTATAAGAGCAGGGAAGGAGACTATAGGCTGTGCTATAGCACCTTGGGTCCCCCACACACACCCACAGCAAATCACTCTTACACAGGGGGCAAGTAGAAAAAGAAGGGGATATACATTCAGGGACAAGGAAACACAACTTGGCCTTGGCTTCCCCTCTTTCTCCTTCCACACTGTGCCATTGACTGGAATGGGGAACAGGCCTGATCTCTTTCTCCTCTTGCTCCTACCAACGTGCCCGCTGGCAACCTGTCAGCTTTCCCCTCTCCTGAGACAGCTTCCCAAACGTGCATCCTGTTCCGACAAATAACTGTACGTTTGCAAAGGACATTATTCAGAAGCTGGTACAAAGAAATGAATTGAACGCTGTTTATTTGTTCAGTAGGGATGACAGAATAACCAACTGATGTCACATTATGCAGGATATGGGGACACATTAATGATTTTTCACACTCCCTATTTCAAGCTGACACCTTAATACTAACCTCCTGCCTCAGATGGAAGAACAGAACATAGATTTCCACTGCTTCCGAAAATAGTTTAAATGCAAATGCCCAGGTTTGAATCATGTGGACTAAGGAGGGTTATCAATAATCTACTCCTCCCTTAAAGACAGTTCAAATTTTTACCATATTTTGAGGGAAGCAAAGGGATGCTATGTGATTAAATATTACAACAGACGAAACCAAGTATTCTTTCAGAATGGACTTTGAAAGTTACATCAGCTTGTATTAAGCTGGTAAGGCCTGTCCACGCGACCTTAGGAAGAACAATTCCTGTGGGTCAGATCCCCTGGTCAGAAAGAAATGAAATTCGGTTTCCCACGGGCAGTGGCTCTGTCAGGTATCGCTGTTTGGCACTGTAGCTCTATCTGAAAGTCACAGCTTTCATTCTAAATAGGAAAGTTAACCATATTTCTGGATTAAGCTTCATTAAACCAAGCGAAATTGTTAGATAAAATCCTGAAACATTTTGAAAGGCCTTCCCTTCTAGAGAACTAAATAAGGCAAACTTAATTCCTGGATTCTGGGATTTTAAAAAATTCATATCTTTGAGCTTTAGTATGCAACTTGACTGCTGTGTCAGTGAACTTAATTGTAGACAGAGCATATTTTCTTTGCTATGGTAAGAAAAATCGAAGAAAGTGCTGGGGGGAGAAAGGGAGGGTAAGAGAAAAAATCAAACCCACGAAGAAAGCCATCTTAATTCTAATCAGGCCAGCTTCTTGCAGGCACCCTTGCCCAGTCCCCAAGCTGGAGGCGGGGCAGGCACAGACCCCTTCTTGGGAAGGGCTGGGGAAAAGGCAGATAATCCACTGCTTTGGAAACACATATACCTATATCCTTGACACTGACACACTTTTGTATACTCACACTGATGACCCCAAAGACACACACAGCTCACCCTCACACACTGGACAGGTCCTGGTGTTCACACTCACAAGTTCATGCTCACAAACTAACACGTTTGCACAACTATACACATGCACACTCATAACACACACTCAGATGTGCATCACACACTCTCCAGTTCACTTCCACACACAGTGCCGCCCTTGCCCACCTGCTGGCCTTTCCAGGCCGGCATCTCTGAAGGGTCACTTGTGTGCACTGGTAAGCCCCGGTCACCTCCTGCCCCAACCACCTGACAGTTTCATTAATGTTCAACTTCAGGACCTAAAAGTTGACACTTTTCTACAATGGGGGGAGAAGTGGGGCCTAGGATGGCACCAACAGCCCTCGGCCACCCCAGGCAAGAAGAGAAACACCAAGGAAGAGAGAGAGACGGGCAGGGAGGGAAGCCATTCGCTGTACTACCACGAGAGCTGCGAACACGCAGTGGAAACGTCTTCCTTTGAAGAGGCACTTTGCTAGACAGGCTGGTCCTGACAAAAAGCGAAATCATTTCGTCTAAATTTAAAAGTGAAAATTAAAATGTCAAGAGTGAAGGCTGAGAAGGGGATGTTAGGACTCTCTCTTTGCTACTGAGCAGAACACTATTCACAACCATGTTACTGCTGTCACCAAGAGGGCCTCCAGGCTCCCGGCAATGACGGTCAGCCCCTCACCTTCACAGGAATGCCAAGGCCAGGCCCACTGGGGCCCCTTGCCCACCTAGGCCCTCATTTCCCCTATGGAAGAGGAAGGTGCCCCAGTGGCCTGGCTGACCACAGCCTCACTGGGAGGCCACCCCCATGCTGGGACCTGCCTCACTTCGCCAGCACTCTGCCTTCCAAGCATCTGTGCTAAACTGCCAGACAGGGTGAAGAGGGCCTGTGTGCAGACTTCCACACCTGTCACATCCTGACCACGGCAGCAGGGACTGTGTGCTTCAGTGTGAGCCCTTCTCCACGTGGAACTGTCCACCACTCAACTCTTTCTGAATCCCAATTAACAACCACAGCAACACTCCACATGGGAAAGACTGAGACCCTCGCCCCCTTCAGCACCCTCCCCTCCTCCGTGGTTCCACTAAAGGAACTGACTGGGGCAGGCTCAGAGAGGGGAGGAACAATTCTTTCCAGCACTGGACACACCGATTCCTGAGGTCTCAATAGCCTTCCAATTTCATTCTGCCCACAGAAACTTAAAACATCACCATTTACCCCATCAAGAAGCAACCTGTTTCCATTCTACTTCTCATTGAAAAGAAAAAGTCAGTAAAAATCAGGAAAGTGGAACGTAGTATTTGAAGAGGGGGAAAACTGGGGATGCATTTTCCTAAATTTACCTTAAGTCTTCAAAATTAATGTCATCTGTTGATCATTAGTTGAACCCTTTTCATCTTCAGAGCTCAACATATCAAACAGCTCCAAGAACAGACCTCCTTGGAGCCACCAGTCTCACACAAGAGCAGGTATCCACACACCCCCAGATGGGATCTGTGATGCCTTGATCATTGTGATGAAAGAAAGCAGAATATATCACCCCAAAATATGCCTGAACCTGGGGGGGGGAAGGAGAAGAGAGGAAGTTTTATTTCCTTCCCTACAGTGGCCTCATGACCTTGAATCCTTACAGTCTGTGGCTTAGGAGAAAACGGTAGGTGTTTTAGAATATCTTTCATGATAACCAAACTTCCTGATAAGGAAGATGCTGGATCTTACAACTACACAGGTTTCAAGGCAAAGCTCCTGTAGACAAACTCAGTCCCAGACAAGTTTTAAAATCTAGCGTCTTATTTACCCTTAGAATTTGTGGCAATACTGGAGAATCCCAGGGGTCTTTTTATATCTTTCAGTTGCCTACTTACTACTTATTTGTGACCAGAGGGTCCCACCACCATCCCCCAAACCACCAAGTTCCAATAACTCCAAATAGTATGAAATTGTCAGAGAGCCCTCAGGCTCACCACCAAGTAGAAGACAAATACCTATGGATTCTCTTACCTAAGGATCATATTAGAACACAGGCCATTATTAAACATATTCAGGCATGCAATGCAGTAAGTTCAATCTCAAAGACAGCAAGAAAAACTTGCAATAACACATCCTGTAGTATAACCATTATGCTTCTCTTCAAACATCTTAAAGATAAGTAAACTGAACCATCAGTAAAAATAACTGACAAAACTTACTGAGCCCCTTCTGTGCACCACACATTATGTGCTGTACACAAAATCAATTCATTTATGCCTCATAGCAGTTTTGGAAAGTGGATGTGATTATAAACCCTTTCTACAGATAAAAATCTTCAAGTACAGAGATGTTGATAACTTGCCCAAGATCTTACAGAAAGAAGAAATGATGGTACTTAGATTGTAACCCAGGAAGTCTGCCTTTCAAGCCCCTGGCTCTAAACCATTCAGATATTGTCTATTGCGAGAACAGATACAAAATTATGTACTCTCAACAACACAGGGTCAAAAGTGCATAAAGCAAAAACTGATACAAATACAAATAAAACAAAATAAAATGAGAGAAAGTTTAGAATCCTATTACCCAGAATCAATAGACATAGTGATATATCTGTTTATACAATATACAGATTCAGAGCAATATAATCATAAATTTTAAATTTAAACATTTTTATTTATTTATTTATTTAGAGACAAGAGTCTCACTCTGTCGCCCTTGGTAGAGTGCTGTGGTGTCACAGCTCACTGCAACCTTCAGCTTTTGGGCTTAGGCAATTCTCTTGCCTCAGCCTCCCGAGTAGCTGGGACTACAGACGCTCGCCACAGCACCTGGGTATTTTTTGTTGCAGTTTGGCCAGGGCCAGGTTCAAACCCGCCACCCTTGGTATATAGGGCCAGCACCCTACTCACTGAGCCACAGGTACTACCCAAATTAAAAAATTTTTAATTCAACAAATTATATACCCCAATGAAAATACAACTGCTTTTAAAATGTGCAACGTTGGCTCGGCACCTGTGGCTCAATTGGCTAGGGCGTCAGCCACATACACCTAGGGTGGCGGGTTCGAATCCCCAGCCCGGGCCCGCCAAACAGCAATGATGGCTGCAACCAAAAAATGGCCAGGCATTGTGGCAGGCACCTGTGGTTCCAGCTACTTGGGAGACGGAGGCAGGAAACTCGCTTGGGCCCAGGAGTTGGAGGTTGCTGTGAGCTGTGATGCCATGGCACTCTACCCAGGGGGATAGCTTGAGGCTCTGTCTCAAAAAAAAAAAAAATGTGCAATGTTTTCCAAAACACTGGCTAAGAATACTTATCAGTACCAAAAAGTAATAATTTCATAGGTCACATTTTAAACCTACCTCATGGCAAAATAAACATCTGCTGTGCTAAAGACTTATATGTTTTAAAAAATAAACTAATATTTTAAAATATAAACTAACTCAGCTTGACCCCTGTAACTCACTGGATAGGGCGCTGGCCACATACATCAGGGCTGGTGGGTTGGAACCAGGCCCGGGCCTGCCAAACAACAATGACAACTACAACAAAAAAATAAGCCAGGTGTTAGCTGGCATTATAGTCCCAGCTACTTAGGAGGCTGAGGCAAGAGAATCGCTTAAGCCCAGAAATTTGAGGTTGCCGAGAGCTATGACGCCACAGCACTCTACCCAGAGCAACATAGTGAGACTCTGTCTCCCCAAAATAAATTAATTAAATAAAATATAAACTAACTCTATTTTTAATAATATAGTTGAAAATGTTATAATATAGTTACATATAACTTACATAATTTAATTATATATCATTAAATTATACAAGATATAAATCATTAAATTACATAAGATATTAAGATGCTGAATGATACACAATTATATTACATAATATTAGCAAACTAATAAATAATACAATAATGTTATATATAACAATATAAGTATGTATCATAATAGTGTTAAGTATTATAATTCAACATGAATAATAGCATTAGGATAAAATGTGGGTGTATAGGGCATGATAGAAGATGCAAATCATAAAGAAAAGTATTAACTCTTATGTCTAAATAAGAAATTTTTTAAAATCTCTAAAGCAAAAATGTCTATAAAAGACAGCCAATAAAGTACACTTTTAAAAAATAATACTGAGCCCAGGTAAAGTGGCTTACGCCTGTAATCCTAGCACTCTGGGAGGTGGAGATGGGTAGATTATCTGAGCTCAGGAGTTTGAGATGAGCTTGAGCAAGAGCAAGACTTGGTCTCTAAAAATGGCCGGGTGGTTTGGCAGGCATCTGTAGTCCCAGCTACTCTGAAGGCTGAGGCAAAAGGATTGCTTGAGCCCAAGAGTTTGAGGTTGCTGTGAGCTATGATACCACTGTACTCTATCAATGGTGACAAAGTGAGACTCTGTCTCAAAAAAAAATAAAGAACACTTCAAACTTGCCTTCTAAAAAAATTATTTCTTACTATCCAAAACAATCTACAGATTCAGTGCAACCCTTACTGGTGCACCAACGTGCCAGGCACAGTGGCTCGGGCCTATTATCCGAGCACTTTGCCTCTGTCACCCAAGCTAGAGTACAGTGGCATGATCACAGCTCACTGCAGTCTCCAATTCCCAGGCTCAAATGATCCTCTTGTTTCAGCCTCCCATGTAGCTGGGACTCCAGGCACCCACTGCCACACCAGCTAATTTTTCTATTTTTTGTAGACACAGGGTCTCACTACTTCCCAAGCTGGTCTCAAACACCTGGGGCTCAAGCTATTCTCCCATCTCAGCCTTCTCAAAGTGCTAGGCTTATAGGCATTAGCCACCACGCCCTGTCAAAAGTGTTTCTTAAATGTTTGGTCCAGCTACTCTCTGCTTCTGAATCAGTTAGGGAGCTTGTTGAAAATGTGTATATCTGGCAGCACCTGTGGCTCAGTGAGTAGGACATCGGCCCCATATCCTGAGGGTGGCAGGTTCGAACCCGGCCCCAGCCAAACTACAACCAAAAAATAGCTAGGCGTTGTGGTGGGTGCCTGTAGTCCCAGCTACTTGGGAGGCTGAGGCAAGAGAAAGGCCTAAACCCAAGAGCTGGAGGTTGCTGTGAGCTGTGATACCATAGCATGCTACTGAGGGTGCAAAGTAAAACTGTATCTCTAAAAAAAAAAAAAGAAAGAAAGAAAGAAAATTTGGATTATCTTACTCCCAACCCCATGCCTAGAGAATCTTTGTGGTTAAAGGTCAAGAAATCAGGAATATGAATTTAAGGAAGTTTACCAAGTGATTCAGAAGCATCCTCAAATATAAAAACCAGTGCAAAATCAGAGTCGAGATAAAACCTTACAATGTTATTCATCACCCTGCTTTTCTTCTGGTCCACCAAGCTTCTCTCGCAATCATTCATGCAGCAAACATCAGAGCACCCACATGCCCATGCAACCAAGACGAATATGTTATTTAAGCATTACCCAACCTCATTTTGTTTCGGTCTAAAACAGCCAAAGCTCGGCCAGCTTTCCTAAATCACAACAGCCCAGGCAATAGATTTCCTGGTTCTGTCACCTTGGAAGTATTTTTAAGAAAGATTTAAAGAAAACTCACAAAATCACCTGGCACCGAGTTCCTGCATAATCAGATCATCATCTAGCATTACGCAGGTGCTCGCTTGTGCAGAGGGGCCCCAGGGGCTAGGATGAATAAAACACCTGAAGATTAAGAGCTGCCAGCCCGAGAGGCTGCTGCTTTGGGAACCACCTGATAAAACACCAGCATAAGTCAGAGTGAACTTTTAACACAGGATTTGATGCACTGAGCCTGGATTTGATCTATGATGAGATTTGATCTGCTTTTAAAGATAGGTGATTTAATACCAAAAGAACTGAGACCTGTCTAACAAGGATTAATACAGGCTTTCAGAATATTGCCTCGTACCTTCTGAATTATTATTAACTCCTAAGTGTCAGATGCCTCTAGGTGAGAACTTCAATATTAAGCTGTCTTAATACTCACAAACTATGTTTTCATTCTTGACATCAACAGTGCTGAAACTTACTTACAGATTCTTCGGAACGTTTAAGTCCTGATTTAAGTCTCTCTTTGTACTAGCTAGAAGATAAACACATTGAAAAAGATTCTGATACTGGCTAAAGTCCTGGGGTGAAGGAGGGTGGGTACAAAGATAGAGTGGTGGGGAGCTGACCTGTGGAGGTCAGGAGAAGCAACTCCAGTCACAGACAGACCCCAACTATTCCACTGAGACAAGTTCTAAAATCTACCTTCCACACAACAGAGTATAGAGGAAAAAGTTGTGACTTGGCCATCATAGCCCTGATATGGCCCAGACTAGGAGTTTGGCATCAGAACCAGCTGGAGGCCAATGAAAGCACAGCTTCTTGGGTTTCCAGACTTTCTGACTGAGGAGGTTTGGGTGGAGCCTGGTAATTTGAATTTTAATTTCTAACAAGTTCCCAGATGCTGCTGCTGCTTGTAGGACCACACTTTAGCAGCCACTGGTCTCATTTTTGTGACCTGGGCCAAGTTTCTCATCCATCTAGGCCTTGACTTCCATATTTATAAAAGCAAAAAGCTGGCTGGTTCTCTTTGGAGACCATTTCACCATCTCTGAGCCTGAGTTGACAGACTCAGAACAAGAACTTAGAGAATAAGAACTTCCCAATGTACCTATCACATTTCTAAATGCAGACAGTAATCACATCTGAGGCTCATGCGCACTGTATCACTTGTCAATTTACTACAATGCCAACAACACAGAACTTTAAGATGAGACCCTATGTTTGCTCATGGGGGGGATGACACAGAAATGTCATCTGGCAGTGACTTACTCAGTTCTCAGTGTGGTCAACTGTACACAGGTTCTGTGATATGGATAAAGCAGCCTGGGTGAGCTTATTCTTATTATACTTAAAGAGAAAAGAATCCATATAACCTCAACAATGTTTTGAGATGGTTGGACTGGTCCCCCTCAGACTAAGTTTTATTTGCAAGAATCCATTTGTTTTGGGGGGAAAAAATTGCTGAGTAGCTACTTAGGACAATGCCCCAGGTATTGTCCTAAGTGCTAAGGATGGGGGAGAGGGATGGAATAAAGTCCCTGTTCTAATGGTGAGGAGACTGACAAAATAGCCACTGAAATTAGTGCTGAACTCTGGCTGTAATAGTGTGTCATGACCAAAGTGAGTCAATTAGGCCAGGCACAGTGGCTCATGCCTGTAATCCCAACACTTTGGAAGGCCGAGGCAGGAGGATTGATTGCAGTCGAATATAACTAAGTGTGGGTAACACAGCAAGATACATCTCTACAAAATATACAAAATTTTTTTGTAGTCCCACATCTGTAGTTCCCTCTACTTGGGAGGCTGAGGCAGGAGGATCAGTTGAACTGAGGAGTCTGAGATTGCTGTCAGCTAGGTTGACACCATGGTACTCTAGCTGGGTGACAGAGCAAAATTCCGTCTCTAAAAAATAAGCAAAAGTAAGGACATGAATGGTGAGGACAAGAGAGTTTTCCAGGCAGAGGAAGCGACAGGTGTAAAGACCCTGAGGAAGGGAGTGGTGGAGGGAAGGAAAAGTCAGGATGCTTGGAACAAAGTGGGGAGCGGGGTTGTCAGGGGAGGGGAAAGACACAGGGAAGGCAGGTGCCCAGGCAGTTTCATCTTTATCCCAACGTCAAAAAGACTCTGTGGAAAGGTTGCAAGCACATGCAGGGACAGAAGCAGAGCCACTTTGTCAAAGGTGAACTCTAGCTCCAGCGCAGGGGTGGGGCAGCAGCAGAGAAGCCAGGTGGGTGCAGAGACTCTCTTTCCTTCACCACGGTACACCGAGGAGGCTAACAAATTCTCTCCCCCCAAAATAAAGTACAAAACTGGACAAAACACTCAAAAGCAACCACTTTGGCATAGTAGAAATTGAGCAAAGCTATAAAACGAGAGGAGTTTATTCATGAAAACAACTCCTCTTTGGTATGAACAGCCAGAGTCTGGCCATCTTGCCTGGGCTGCTCCCACCCTCCACCCAGCAATACTGACCAGTAGTTCAAGCAGGGGGGTTGGGAGAACAGCACTTTGCTGTAACCTTGAGGAGACAGCAGCCATGGCTTGCAATATCATCTGTTAAATATCACCCATAGATACACTGGGACGCTGAGGTTGTAGCCATGCTTGGACAGCAAGCCACTGACCAGCAGACTGTCCAGGGAATTACCTGGGAATTCCAGGAGGTGAGGAAACCACAGGGCTACATAAGCTCTCCACATATCTTGGTTAACCAGTGGCTGAGCACAAACACAGAAGAAGCAGAACAGCCCAAGCAACCCACACATCCTTGACCATCGGAGCCTATGCTGTGTGCAGAGAAGACCAACAGAAAGATAGAAAGGAAAACATTCGAGACAGATGTGCAAATGGCCTGAGATGTTAACATGCTCCCAAGCAGGCTCGGCACCTGTGGCTCAGCAGCTAGGGCACCAGCCACATACAACAGAGCTGGCAGGTTCGATTCCAGCCCAGGCTGCCAAACAACAATGATAATTACCACCAAAAAATAGCCAGGCGTTATGCTGGGCGCCTGTATTCCCAGCTACTTGGGAAGCTGAGGCAAGAAAACCGCTTAAGCCCAAGAGTTTGAGATTGCCGTGAGCTGTGATGTTACAGCACTCTACCTAAGGTGACATAGTGAGACTCTGTCTCCAAAAAAAAAAAAATGCTCCCAAGCAGACAGAACAGGCAGGGAGTGGAAGCCTTGCTGGCTAAAGGCAGTTGCCCAGTCTTTGGCTGGACACCAAACATCTCATATACTTCAGAGTAAACAAAGAAGCCTACACCTCACAAATAAGAAGAGCAACCAATCAAAAAACAGGCATAAGCTTTCATTTCAAAGAAGGTGTGTGAACGGTTAACAAACTCATGAAAAGAAACACACTATTAGTCTTTAGAAAAATGCAAATTAAAACCACAATGAAGGCCTCTTGCCTACTTCCTGCGGCAACGGGATCGGCCTGCCATCTGCAGCAAACCTATCTTGTTCTGTAAGTAACATCTTGCTCCTACTCTGTAAACCTGTCTTTCTCTTCCTCAGTAAACTTTGTTTCATGCTTGCCTTAAAAATACAGACACAATTAGATGCCATTTCATACCCAATAGAATGGCTTTAATAAAAAAGCCAAATAATAGGAAATGATGAGAAGGTAGAAAAAATGGAACCTTCCCACATTGCTGGCAGGAAGGTGAAATGGTACAGCTGCTCGGGAAAACAAAAAGTTACCCTACAGGGCAGCAATTCAGCTCCCAGGACTCGACTAAACAGGAGGGAAAACACGTCTGTCCTCACCAAAGACTCATATGCAAATGTTAACAGCAGTATTATTCATAGTAGCCAAGAACTGGAAATAATTCAAATGTTCATCAGCTGGTGAATGGATAAACAAAATGTGAGGTGTCCCTACCACAGACCACTATACAGCAGTAAAGACAAAGGACCAACGCGTGCTACAACATAGACAAACCCCTAAATATTTCACTTAGTAATATTATACTAAGTGAAAGACACCAGATGCAAGACTGGAAATTCTACGATTCCATGTATGTGAAATGTCCAGAAAAGGAAAACTTAAAGAGATAAAAGGATCAGTGGCCATCTGGGGTTAGGTGGGAGCTGAACTAACTGCAAACTGTTTAGAGGGATTTTTTTTTTTTTTGCATTTTTTGGCTGGGGCTGGGTTTGAACCCGCCACCTCTGGCATATGGGGGGCCGGCACCCTACTCCTTTGAGCCACAGGTGCCGCCCTCTTTTTTTTTTTGCACACATAGTCTCACTTTGTCACCCTTGGTAGAATGCCATGGTGTCGTAATTCACAGCAACCTCAAACTCCTGGGCTTAAACGATTCTCTTGCCTCAACCTCCCAAGTAGCTGCATCTATAGGCACCAGCCACAAAGTCAGGCTATTTTTACATTTTTATTCTTTGGAAAAAGAATATATTTTCCTTCTTTTGTGTCTAAAAATCAGGTGTATCTGATTAATTACTGGCCTTAGGTCTTTTGATGGTCAAAAATAACAAGACTAGATAATTCTAAAAGAGACTCTATCAAATATTTTTTGCACCATTCACGTAAATGTAGAACATCTTGAGCTGTCTAAATAATATTCTTTTGGATCTATGCATTTTGCCATTGCTTACTTTTCTTTTCTTTTTTTCCTGAAATTTGTTTTTTCTTTATTCAGTCACATGTTATTAAGAGCTATGTCTACCTATAGTTCATTCCTCTTAATTCCTCTGTAGCTATGAATATGAATATACTATATTTTATTGAGTGATTTCTCTATTTAAAGGAATTTAGATTATTTGAAAATCTTCAGGCTTGGTGCCTGTGGCTCAAGTGACTAAGGCACCAGGCACATACACCTAAGGTGGCAGGTTCAAATCCAGCCCAGGCCCGCCAAACAACAATTATGGCTGCAACCAATAGCTTGAGGCTTTGTCCCAAAAATAACAATAATAATAAAATAAAATCTTCAATACTACATATTACATTTACTTTATTTATAGTGATAATAACATATGAGCTTTACATTCTTTCCTTTTATTCATTGAGACATGCATAAGGATGTTCATTTCAAACAATTATGTAATGAACGCCCTTATGCTTGTCTTACTGTTTCTTTTTCTTTCTTTTTTTTTGAGATAGAGCCTCAAGCTTGCCCTGGGTAGAGTGCTATGGCATCACAGCTCACAGCACCCTCCAACTCCTGGGCTCAAGCAATTCTCCTGCCTCTGCCTCCCTAGTAGCTAGGATTACATGCACCTGGAACAATACTGGCTACTTTTTGGTTGCAGCCATCATTGTTGTTTGGCGGGCCTGGGCTGGATTCAAACCCACCAGCTCAGGTGTATGTGGCTGGTGCCTTACTGCTTGAGCCACAGGCGCGGAGCCTGTCTTATTGTTTCCACAGGGAGGCATTTCTCCTATACTACGTACCTAGTGTCAAACTTGCTACATCACAGAATATGCTTTTATTCCCCCACTTTTTTCTTTTAAAAAAAAAAAAAGTGGGAGCCCAGTTATTTTTAGAGACAAGATCTTGCTCTGGCTCAGTCTGGTCTCCAACCTGTGAGCTCAGGCAATCCACTCGCCTCAAGTGCTGGGATTACAAGCATGAGCCACAGTACCTGGCTCCCTAAAGGGATTTTTTGTTTCTACATTAAAAAAAATTTTTGTTTGGTATTAGAAAAGTTCTCAAACTGAATTGCGGTGATAGTTATAAAACTATACAAACTCACTATAAATAACTGAATTAAATACTTAGGATGAGTGAATGCCATAGGATGTGAATTATACCCTAATAGAGGGGTTTAAAAAACAATAAAATAAAAAACATCAGCAGTGTTCCTGATAATGATCCAAGGGTGGGAAGGCAGAGTTTTGGCAGAGCTACAATTGACAAGATTTGGTGAACCAGGAATTCAGTTTGGGGAATGTTGCTTTTGAGATACCTTAAAAACTTATAATAGATAGCACTATGAAGTTGGATCTGGAGCCCAGAGGAGGTCTGAGCTGGAGATATAAATGTATAAATCGTCTGTAAATAAGCAGACACTGAGGCCACAGGGCACAGGGGAGACTGCACAGAAAGAGGAGCAGGGAGGGCAGGAGAGGCAGCAAGCTAGGGGCCTGGGACCAAGAGTTGAGGAACTCTAACAGATCAAGCAGGGCTGAGAGCAGAGAAAACAAAGCAGAAAGGTGGAAGGAAAATCAGAAGCACAGAAAGAGAATGTTTAAGAAAGGAGAGGGACCACATCGAACACTCACCAATTGTTAGTTACTCAGCACAAACAGGTCCTGTTTGTGAGTATACCCTGATCTCTTTCTAGATTTATGGATTCCCAAGACCCTAAACCAATCAGTTCTTTCTGATGCAGCACACACAAGAGGCAGGACAGTAACTCCTATCTTCCAAACGTGTGTTACTAAGTCCACCAGCTGTTCCCCAATATCCTCATTCCACTTGTACTGGAAGGAGTAGAAATACTGGACTGAAACCAGGATCTGAACCTCCAAAAGCAGGTGTGACAGAGACAGCCTACTACCCACAAAATAGCTCTTTTCTCTCAAGAGAACCCTAATATTCATTTGGGCACAACGCACTCCCAGAATACATGTACCAACCATCCTTTCCCTTCTATGGGTCAAGTGAGTAAGTCTAGCTAGTGAGGAAGGTGATGTAATGCGCTCTCTCCCTCCCTCACCCGTCGACTTTTTGGCTGGAATTCCACTCCACATCCTATGACAGTGAGCGGAAGTGAGGAGCTCAGGTCTCTCATTTCTGTGGGATCCCCAAACCAATCCTAAAACGTTTACCTACAAACTTCTTTTATGTGACAGAATAAACGCTGCACATTAGAATAATCTAGAGTTTGGGGTTGTTTTTTTTTTTTTTACAAATCCCAGTTCCCAGTATGCACTTGGACCAATTAAGCCAGAATCTCTGGGGGTGAAACCCAGGCATTGGTAGTTTTTTTTCCCCCTCACTCTTAGTGTTCAGAAAGAGAAGGCACTGGTAGTTTTTATTAAAGCTTCCTGGGCAGTCACAATTGCAGCCAACTTTGAGAACCTATGGCTGACTCGACCTTTAAGCCAGTTGTTCTCAACCTTCCTAATGCCGCAGCCCTTTAATACATTTCTATTGGGTCTCAACCCACAGGTTAAGAACCACCGCTTTAGGCAGCCCATCACTCAGAGGTGAACACAGTTCCTAACTGATACTCCAAGCCATTTGGCTCTTCTTCCTGTGCCAGTGTGAACGTCTCTAAAAGAAGGGATTATAATGTTTATTACTCCCACAAATATTTAGTAACCTATAGTTTCTTCCCTCAAGAAACCTATAGGTATGTTGTCTGAGAAACTACATGCATTTGTTCAATGAGCAAACACCCTAAACTATATAACTACTACAATAATTTGTGCAAACCATAAGGTAATACTAGAAGTAGCAATACTAGTAGTATGAGGAGAAATTGTATCCTGATAGTAAAGGAAAGTTAATAGCCTAATACAAATTTAATTCCTTGTTTCAGCAAAGCGCTCAGTAATTAATCACTGACAACAGTTCAACATTGCTGCCATATCCTCAATATACACACAGATATACACCCTCAGCTCTAGCAATTATGCCTAGTGTATTCTACATTTCTTATTTATCATAGTCAGGAACCATGCCACACTAATTTCAAGAAACAGTATGACAGCTACATGAAGGAAGCATTCACCATTGATCATAAAACTCTGGAACACAGAATCCCTTTAGAAACTCACACGATGACTGCCACCACACTAAAACTACCTTGTAGGATAGAGAGTTATTCACCATTTTTAAGACTTCAGAGAATAACAATAATTATTCGCCCTAAAGGCTGGGTGAGATTATATCTTTAAGGCAGCAAATGTTCCAGGTTCTAAGCATTAAGATCCACATTCCAGGAGAACTAATCACATGGAAACCTCTTTTATTTTCTGCAAAAGATGGTACTGTTTCATTACAAATCCACAAATCTTGGATGACTGATTCCAATTCTGGAATAGCAGCACACTTCCAACCCTTTTCTTGGGATCTAATCATGGAGATGCCACACAAGAGAAAGGGAGCTGAGAGAGTAGTGGGAGCAGAAGTGGTCGGGTTCCCAAGTGCAAAGACAATCCAGAGCTGGAGGGAATTAGGGACCACAGAGGAGTGGCAGATCCAAGGAGAATGCTCTAGCAGAACCTACCACACCGCTGTCACGGGCAGAGAAACAGAAGCTCCAGCTGTTAGGGCTGTCATGGGCTTGAGCAGGTCACCAGTGAGAACAAGTATGATAGCCCTGTCAGTGCCTACCACACCTCTTTCTGCACAGCCCTGCGCCCAAGACCACAGCAGGCAGCGTTAACAAAGACCAGGGCCAGTCCATAGGGGGAAGGGGAGAAGGACAGGCAGTGAAGAGTCCCAGACTGTTCTTTAACCCAGAAGGCACCTCCCCCTCCCTAGATTATCTCATCTGGGAAGGACAGGCAAATGCCTGAGCTTCTGTCTCTGGCCTCCCAGAGCAAGGGCAAGGCAGCCTCACCTCCCAATGTTATAAAAGGCATGTGCCAAAGGCAAAAGACAACTAGATATCAGAGAGAAAAGTCTGCACTATGAAAGGGAGAAAACAATGCAAGAAAAAAGAACAGAATGATTTACACCAGCAGAAGCAAACCTAATGGAAAACAAAGAACAAAACCTTAATTGGAACAAATACCTTAACCTCAGTGAACTACGGGAGGGAGGCTACGGGAAAAAGGAGTAGTTAGAACCACTGATTGAAAATACTGGGTTTGAAAAATAAATAAAACTTTTGTCAGGCCACTTACAGGACTGGCAGAGCAGAGTGTGGGGGTAGAATGAATTGGTGAGCTGGAAATTTAATCAAGGTGCTCCTCAGGAGGCATCAGGACTGAATCTTTAACCGGGAAAAAGTATGATAATATAGAAGTGTCAACATCTCTCTCACAGCCGTTCCAGAGAATCAGAAAAGGATAAAAAGAGAAGAGGATACATTTAAGGAAGTAAGAACCGGGAATTTGCCACAATTAAAGAAAGCTCTAACGTTTCAGATCAAAAAATTTCACGCAGTGCCAATTAGGTTGGACAAGAAAGAGCCGCACCTTAGATCCACTGTAGTAAAATTTAAAATCAAAGAAAAAGCTCCTGGAGAGAAAAGGCTGAAAAATCTATAAAGAAAAAAACAAATCAGACCACATCGGAGTTTTGAATACCAACACTGGAGGTATAAAAAGACAAAGGAACGGTATCTTCAAAATGTAAAGGAAGAATCTTGGAATCTTTAATTTGGTATTCAGATGAATTATCAGTAAATGTGAAAATTTTAAAAAAAAAGATAGTCTCAGATTCTTTCTGTTCTAACATTATGGACAATGCAAGTTCAGGAATCTTATTGCTACAACTAGACTGTGTCAGAGGTGTCCAACCTCCAGCCAGCATGCTGATTTTGCGAGGACTTTTTTTGTTCATCTGTGGTGTGTGATATCACAAAAAGGATGCATGAACCTTTTTTTTTTTGCTAATCAGCTTATCAGCTTTCATTTGTGTATTTACTATATGGCCCAAGATAACTCTTATTCTTCAGTGTATCACAGAAGAAAAAAAAAAAAGGTTAAACACCCCTGCTAGTACACAAGAAACAGAAGTTTCCAAAGAACCCCTCATGCACATGTGCCCATATTGTGCCTGGGTGGGGGGCAGGGGGGAGCAGCAGGATTGGCTGCCTGGAGAGCGTGGGGGTGGTTCAATAGAGGGAGGGTTAATGGTGGGACCACAAGTATAGAGCATATTGCAAGGGTACAAGTCAAATCTATCAAGTATTGAACAGAAAATGTCTTAACACTGTGATTAAGTAAATGAGGTAAAAGCTATGCTAATTAGTAAGATGTAAGCACTCCAATTTGTACAAATAATCAACACATTGAATGTATATGTGACTTAATAAAAAATAAATAAATAAATAAAAGAAAGTTGATAGTCACATGATAACAAGACACTGAGGCTTGGGAAAAGCCAAACCTGGGATTCCCTGTAAGCCAAGACCAGAAAGGGGGGCTAGAAGTAGTCTCAGATCAGTGCAATCCCTGGGCTACTATAAGAAGCAAAAGTAAATCCTCTCCAGAGGAAGTGTCCCTAATGTATGTCCTCAGACCTCCACAGAATGAGTTTAAGCAACAAGCTCACCACTAAGAATTTCCAGACACAAGAGATGGCCAATGTCTCTGAGTGAAGCTTAACAGAAACAACCGACAATGCACCCAGGCCTCTAAGAATGGCAGGTTTAGAAACTGTCAGACATAAAATACAGAACAGCAGGTTATAAAATACTTAGTGAAATAAAGACTGTAATCACAAAGATGCGCAAATAATAAGAGACCAATAGGAAGGAACAGGCAGATTTGAAGAAAAAATGCAACCTCTAGCAATGAAAGCTACAATGTTTTAATTAAAGACTCCCAGAGGAGCTCTCTTACAAGTGGAATCTAAAAAAGTTAGGCTTATAGAAACAGAGACTGGATTGGTGGTTACAGAGGTCGACTGGTATAACACGTCAGCTGGACAGGAAGAGTAAGTTCTTGAGCGCTACCGCACACAGCATGTAGTTAATAATGTATCATATATTTCAAAATAGCTAAGACTGAATTCTGAATGTCTCACCACAGAAAGGGATAAGTAAATGAGGTGATGGATATGTTAACTGGTTCAATTTAATCATTCCATATTGTATGCAGATAACATCACATTGTACCCCATAAATGTACATGATCATGATTTGTCAATTAAAAATAATCTTAAGTTTATAAACAACTCTCTGGATAAGTAAACCAATACGAATTCCAAACCGCAGAAAAAAGAACTAGCAAAATAAAAGGCATATTCCAAGAAATTGCTCAAAGTGCAGCAATGACAGAAAAGATATGAAAATATATAAGAAACATCAGATTAGGAAATCAAACACAGATCTCATCAGAGTACTAGACAACAGAACAGAGGAAATGAAGGAAGGGCAATATTTAAGGAAATAATAACTGAATTTTCCCAAATAGATTCCAGTCTTACCAAGCATGAAAAATAAAAAGAAATTCATATCTACACTTATCACAGGGAAACTGCAAACCTCAAAAGGGAAGATCTTGAACGCAGCCCATGAGGGCGGCGCCTGTGGCTCAGTGGGTAGGGTGCCAGCCCAATATACGGAGGGTGGCGGGTTCAAACCTGGCCCCGAAGGAGGAGAGGGCGGAGAGAAGAGGGGGGAAGATGGGTGAAGGGAGGGTGATTGGTGGGACCATACCTATGGTCCATCTTACGACGGTACATGTGAATCTTTCTAAATGTAGAATATAAATGTCTTAACACAATAACTAAGAAAATGCCATGAAGGCTATGTTAACCAGTTTGGCGAAAACATTTCAAATTGTATATAAAACCAGCACACTGTACCCCATAATTGCATTAAGGTACATAGCTATGATTTAATAGAAAAAAGAAAAAAAAGAAAGCATCCCACAAATGTTCAGATCCTTTACAAAGAATGACGATTAAAGTGACAGCAGGTTTTTCCACAGAAACAACAGTGGCCAGAGAGGAGCAGCATACCATCTTCAAAATGTGGAGAGAAAATGGTTGTCAATTTAAAATTGTGTGCCCAGCTAAGTTCTTTAAGGAAAAGAATAAAATACATACGTATACATATAGAGAAACTTTTTTTGAAACCAAAATTTATCACCAAGAGACCTGCATTAAAGGAGCTTTTAAAGTTCTTTAGGATAAAAAAAAAAAAATCCCAGAAAGATACATGCAAAAGAATGAATAATAAAATGGCAAACAGAGAGGCAAATCCAAACAATACTATCTTCATAAAATAATACAGATGGTGAATTTGTAGATTTTTTAAAGGACATAATAACAGCATGTGAAGTAGGAAAGGATTTGAAATCAAAGTATTCAACAAGAATACTTTGGGAGAGGGTTCAAGATAATTGATTTTAAGCCTTTTAAAACTTAATGTCACTGTAAAAGGTCAAGGAAAATGACTAGAAAATACAGTATGTAAATTCCAAAAGGAAGGAAAAAATAGACTATAAAGAAAGAAACAAAAAATCCAATCTATTCCCCTAAAAAGATAAGGAAACAAAAGAAATAGGAAAAGTGGGACAGATAAAAGTCAGTGGTTACAATGGTACAAACATGTCTAATTGTATCAAACATCACAAAATATACAAATGAATTAAACTTGCCAGTTAAACAATAGATATAACAGATTAAATACATGTTTTAAAAAAATCTAAACATATCCCTAAAGTACAAGGGCATGAAGGAAACAAATACCAGACTCTGGTTATGAATATTAGAAAGGACAGATTTTAAGATGAAATTTTAAAAAGAAGGAAGAATTACTGTATAGTCATCTAAGTAGATGCAAAAGAAAAATAAATCAAAGTTTAATGTCCTGTTCTGGGAAGGAAAAATAAAAAAACTCTTAGCAAAACAGAAATAGTAGAAAACTGCCTAACTGGTAAAAAAATATCTAAAGTGCACACAGAGCAACCATGACAGTGAAAGCTGAAAATGTTAAGATTTCATAATAAAGTCATTAATAAAGCTTGGCACGTGTAGCTCGGTGCCAGTCACATACACGGAGGCTAGTAGGTTTGAGCCCAGCCTGGGCCTGCTAAACAACAATGACAACAGCAACAAAAAAAAGCAAGAGAATCACTTAAGCCCAAGAGTTTGAGGTTGCTGTGAGCTGTGACACTACAGCACTCTATCCAGGGCAACATAGTGAGACTCTGTCTCAAAAAACTAAATCATTATTATTTCTACTCAATAACTATACAGAAGTACTGGTACAGTCTGGGATTACTGTGAAATAAAAATAAATTAAAAGTCTAAGAATCAGGCTTGGCACCTGTGGCTAAGGCGCCAGCCACATACACCTAAGGTGGTAGGTTCAAATCCAGCCTGGGCCCGCCAAACAGCAATGATGACTGCAACCAAAAAATAGCCAGGTGTTGTGGCGGGTGCCTGTGGTCCCAGCTACTTGGGAGGCTGAGGCAGGAGACTCACTTGAGCCCAGGAATTGGAGGTTGCTGTGAGCTACCCAGGGGGACAGCTTGAGGCTCTGTCTCAAAAAAAAAAAAAAAAGTCTTAGAATCAAAAGGATTATGCATGTCTAAAGTACAGGACAAAACCTACAGAAAATAACTATAATTAAAAGAGCCATAATAATATAATTGGTTAAACTACTATAAAAACTGCATTTTTATTCATCAACCAAGTTAGAAAATAAAACTTTTTTTAACAAATAATCATTTACCACATCATTGCCCCTTCTTATTCTGCATCCCTGCCCCTGATCAAAGCTCTAACTCTTAGCCTCTTAGCTCCTTGGCTGTGCCCACTATGAATAATTTCTCACTAGCCATTTTTCCTACTCAACTCTTTTTTTTTTTTGCCATTGATGAGAAAAATATGGAACGCTTCACAAATTTGCATGTCATCCTTGAGCATGGGCCGTGCTAATCTTCCCTGTATTGTTCCAATTTTAGTATATGTGCTGCCGAAGCAAGCACCCTACTCAACTCTTCACCTCTCCTTAGACCAGACCCATTTTCCCTAAGATCTCTCCTCACATATCCTCACTTCTCAGGCTGGTACTCCAAACAGAAATTTTATCACATAGGGTCCAAAGCCACTGTAGTCAGTAGCTTTAAATAGCAACTACTTTTTCTTTATGGTTCTAGTAGAGATTTATTTTGTACTTTTGCATTTCACTAATTGAATCAATGTTAGGACATTTTCAATTCAAATAACTGTTCTAGATGCTCCAAGTATCGAGACAGATGACTTTCTCTAATTGCTTTTGATTTCCTTTTCTTGCCTTATTGCATAGTAGGGAATTCATTGAAATGTGTATTAGTGAGCAGGCAACTTTATATTATTCTTGTCTCCTGTGGAAACACTTCTAAGCATGTTACCATTCAGTATGATGTCTATTGTTTGTCTCACAGAAATATTCTTCATTTAGATAAGGAAATATCTTTTTGTAGTTTATTAGAGTGTTAATTAAAAATAAATGTTGATTAACGGAAGCTAGGGAAAGAGTAGATGAGAATGTACTATCTTTGCAACTCTACTATAAATCTAAAAATATTTCAAAATAAAACATTAAATAAAAATAGATGTTGACTTTTATGAAATGTCTTTTCAGCATGTACTAAAGTACCATATGGATTCTGGATACACATTTTAAATCCTGCGGCCAAAGTGGGAACTTTCCCTGCTGATCTCCCACACCATTCTCACTCCCTCGTAATCCATCCTCCCTCTACTCAGAATGATGATTTCTTCAAAGCTGTAAATGAGATCCCCTGACACTCCTGATTAAAATCCTTAAATGACATTAAAGATAAAACCTAAAATCCTAACAGAGGCCCCAAGGTCTTGCAGGACAAAGCTCAACTCCCCTCCCAAGTCTCCTCCAGCCCCACTGGCTGTCTTCCCCTTGCCTCTGCGTGGCTGCCTCAGAGCCCTAGCCCATGCTGTTCCCACTTCCTGGAAACCTCTCCTCTGCTCCTGGTCTGGTCACTTATTTTATTTTATTTTTTTTAGAGACAGAGCCTCAAGCTGTTGCCCTGGATAGAGTGCTGTGGCATCACAGCTCACAGCAACCTCCAACTCCTGGGCTCAAGCGAGTCTCCTGCCGCTGCCTCCCAAGTAGCTGGGACTACAGATGCCTGCCACAATGCCCAGCTATTTTTTGGTTGCAGCCATCGTGTTTGGTGGGCCCAGGCTGGATTCGAACCCACCCGCTCAGGTGTATGTGGCTGGCACCTTAGCCACTTGAACCACAGGGGCTGAGCCAATCCAGTCACTTCTTACTTGCACTTTCAGATCTCAGCTTAAAAGAGTCTGCCCTTGAGCAGTCTTCCCTTCCCCATAGGCCAGGTGCCCTGTCACTCTGCCCCATGCAGCAGGTTACCTCCCTAGTATTTCTGCTGAGTCATCACTATCTAATTCT
>CAUYQV010160293.1:0-13727 GCA_963574575.1 Galagoides demidoff | reverse complement strand
ATATCTCAAGTTGGTTTTCATTTACATTTCTTTGATGAGTAGGGATGATGAGCATTTTTTCATGTTTGTTGGACAATTGTCTGTCTTCTTTAGGAGAAAGTTCTGTTCATGTCTTGTGCTCACTTACAAATGGGATTATTTACTCTTTTCTTGTTGACTAGTTTGAGTTCTCTGTAGCTTCTGGTTATCAACCCTTGGTCAGATTCATAGTATGCAATACTTCTCTAATTCTGAAGGTTGTCTGTTTGCTTTAATTTTTGTCCCCTCAGTTGTGCAGAAGCTTTTAGCTTGATCGTCTCCTATTTATTTTTGGTGTTGCTGCATTTACCAAGGGGGTTTCCTTCATGAAATCTTTTCCCAGACCAGTATCATCAAGAGGTTTTTCCATACTTTCTTCTAGGCTTTTTATTGTTTCATGTCTCAAGTTTAAATCTTTTTCCCAGAACAATCCCATTACTAGGTATCTACTCAGAAGAAAAAAAATTATCATTTTAGCATAAGGAAATTTGCACTCAAATGTTGATAACAGCTCAATTCACAATCATCAAGATATAGAATCAACCCAAAGTCCCATAAACATATGAGCAAATTAATAAACTGTGGTATATGCATACCCTGGGATACTATTCAGCCAAAAAAGATAGAGACTTTATGTATTTTGTATTAACCTGGATAGAGTTGAAGAATATTCTCCTTAGTGAAGTATCACAAGAATAGAAAAGCAAGTATACAATGTACTCAATAATAATATGAAACTAGTAGGTAAACAACTACACACCCACATAAGAGAAAAACACAATTAAATTCAAGTAGGGAGGGAGAAGATGGAAAGGGAAAAGAGGAGAAGGGAAGGCAGATTGCTATGCTTTCACCTAAGGTGCACAATGTAAGGGTATACAGCACATCCCTGGGTAAAGGGCTCAACTATAACTTGGAATTTACACAATGAACACAAACAATTTAACTTAATGGTTTCTACCCTCATATTAAACTGAAATTAAAAAAATAAGATGCAAAAAAAGGCATTAGAAAGCATATTTCAAAACTAGAAACAAAATTTGGCCACATGTAATGCATAACACATGAAATGACAGTGGATCCAGTGTTGTGTGGCAACACACTTACCAACATGATTTGTCATAAATGCAGCTGCAACCTAATTTATAAAAGCATATAATACAGAGTTCAAACGCATGCCAATGTGTACAGATACATGAGTTAGTGTGTGGGTGTGTGCACTCGTGTGCACACACACACCCTTTCCTCTGAGATGGGTGATACTTCCTGTCTGTCACAAAGCTGAGTGACCACAGACATGCTTGTGGGTCCAGAAGATCCTCCCTTCTACACATTCCAGATGTCCAGAAAGCTCTCTCCACTGGATTCAGGGGAAGCCTCTCTTCATTTTCTGTCACCACTATTTGCAAAAGCATTCTCTGAGCTCAGCAAAGCTACAGTTATAGCATTAATCTATAGGGAGGTATTTGGTTCTATTTCTAACAGTACATTAATTGAAAAAACAATTTTGCAAAAAAAAATTGAATTTGTGGTGGTTTTACAAGCAGATTATGAAAGTAACCTGGGATACTAGTTCCCAAAGTATCTGGACTAAATGAATAAATGTAGGCAGAAATGGTTGATATGGACGTATTCTCAAAAGTGGTTTTGTTGATGAACCCAAATCTACGTTGCATGCATTCTTTTAGCAAATATTATCATTGAGTACCCCCTATTCTATGCCAGACACTGACAGACTGAAGTGACTTCTAATCTGCAAACCTTGTGATCCAAACAGATTTCTCCCACCTGCTCCAAGACACCTGGTTCCCACCCGAACATGAGTGACTAACACAAAAAAATCACTGCTGGCCTACTCATAGAAATCTTTCCCTGAGACCTGAAAGCTCACCCTTAAGGGACAAACAGTGCAGTCCCTGAAGGAGCACCCAGGGTGTGAAGGTGGACAAACAGGGGAGGACACAATTCCTGTTAGGCCACTTACTTGGCTGAGAAAACCTGGGAAATGTACCTAACATCTGAGAGCCTAATGGTCATGATCTGAAAGGCACTGTGGATACAACTCTCATGGGATTTCTATGAGGAGGTCAAGAGAAACCTAGGGAGCCTGCCCACAACTGAGCCAATTGATGGTTGCCACTGGGCATGTGTTGGTTTCCTTCTCCCCCCAGCTCTTTCCCTTCCACAACAGCAATGCATTTGCCACGTACTCAGTGGCAATGATGTAGGCAGAATTCCAAATGACACAGGGTACCAATAGGGATGCATGTGATGTCATAAAGGATATTCACTACTGTAACTATGAAAGGGAGGATCAGCAGGAAGGACACAGTAGTGCCTGAGGTGACACCCAGGTGGTCTGGGTGAGATTCACTAGAGGCTTTATAATTCTCCTGTTAATGCCTTCGACTCTGGCAGCACAACTATGAGACTGAGGTTGTGCCGAGATGCAAGAGATCAGTAAGTGAATGTGAACTTATGTGTTTTGTCTTCAGTGTCTCTGTCCATTGGGTCCCCCTGTGAATTTTTATCCCATGCCCTCTCTCCTGTGGAATTCCCAGCACAAGTCCTTGCCTGACATTGTAGCTGTAGCTGTTGGCTAGCTCACTTTTATACTTTCCTCTTAGTGACCTTATTTCTGAAGTAATGTCAGTCCTCAAACATGGCTCTAACTCTTCCTGTACACCAAACATTGGTCATAAACCCTTAACCCTCACTATGATAATTGTTTATTTCTTTCATGTGAAGCCTTTTGTTATGAGTTGGTCTCATTATAACAAATGAGACATGATTAAGGAACTTTTTATTGTTGTTTTTATCAGTATCTTGCGCACTTATGGTTTGGTAACATAATGATGAACTTCAAATCCCTGTTGTTGGAATTTGAACAGAGGAATAAGAAAACTTGTGTTATACTTGGAAAAATTTCTCTGCCTACTATGCTTATAGTTGGTAAGGGAGCAAGTGTTCAGCAGAGGGAAGAGTTGGAAGGCAACATAATTCAAGAGATAGATGGTAATGATCTCGCCAGGGTGGTAGCAAGGGAGGTGGTGAGAAGTGGCCAGACTCTGGAAATATTTTAAAGGTAGATGCAAGAGACACTGTATCTGTCCTGACAAGTTGGATGTGAAGTGTAAGACAAATAGAGTGCTTTGGGCTACCTCCAAATTTGGGGGACTGAGAATGTGGAATGTCTAGGTCAAATGTTTTACCCACATTTGATTTGACTTCCAGTGCCACACAGGGAATCTCCCAAAAATTGTGAGTAGCAGGACTGTCCTGACAGTGGAAGTAGTGAATGTCTCACCCCTCAGAGGTTTTGACCCAAGGCCTAATCATGATTAGTACATCCTGGAGAAATCAGCAGTGAATGAATTTTTACTCATAAGTAAGCCCCGAGACAACGTATTATAATTAGTGTATGAAATGTAAAACACAGAGACCTAGAGAACCTTAAATGTTAGAGCCTAAGAGGAATCTGGTTTCTTATGGTCTAATTACCTTAATCCCCATTCCCCAGCAAAAAACATGAGTATTGTCAGCTGCTGGTATATTGTTCAGTTGCCCTTGGTAAAAATAAAATATCCTTAGTGAAGCTACCTTTGGGAGAGAGAATTAAAATGATCTTACTTTGGTAGATGAAAAAAAATCTTTGATATCTTGCCATATGGTAAGTTAGATATGTATGTGGGAAGTGGGGTGGGACGAGGCAAACATCCATGCCACTCTTAAGAGGGAATACATAGTATAAATGAAATACCTTATATGCATACTGAGTCTACATTATCCAATAAACTAGTTGTTGGAGCAAAGAAAATTAATGAAAGACAAAGAAGGGCCTTATGTAATGATAAAAGAAACAATCAACCAGGAAGACATAATGATCCTTAGTGTGTGCACAACAAACAACAGAACCTCAAAGTACAGGAAACAAACATTGATGGAGCTGAATGAAGAAATAGCTAAATCCACAATTATAGTGGGAATCTTCAACCCCTCCTCTCAACAAGTGATAGAATTATTAAACAGAAAGTCGGCAACAATACAAAAATATCTTAATGATATAATCAATACAATAACAGTATCTAAATAATGCAAACAGAGCACTCTTCCCAACAACAGCAAAGTAAACACTTTTTTTTCCTCTCCAATTGTCTTGTAGCATTCAGGAAATTAGACCACCTCTTGCCCCATCAAACAGACCTCAACAAATCCAAAAGAACTAAAATAATCCAAAGTATGTTCTCTGATCATAATAGAATAAAACTAGAAAGATATTGGGGCAGCGCCTGTGGCTCAAAAGGGTAGGGCACCAGCCCCATATGCCAGAGGTGGCGGGTTCAAACTCAGCCCTGGCCAAAAAAAAAAAGGAAATACCCAAACATCTGGAAGTAGTAGTTGATACTTATTACTCCATTTTTGGTTCAGACCCTTATTATACCATATAGAAGAGCTGAGTCAAAGAGGAATTATGTCTTAGACTGAAAACAATTTAGGCTTGGCAAAAGGAAAGTTTGCTCTGGATATTGCAAACTCATCATTGATGGGGGCAAGGCCAGAGACGGGTAGACAGTTTAAGAAGCTGTTACATCAGTCCCATGTGGCATTAGAGCTTTCACTGCACCAGCAAAAGAAGTGCAGATTGCCAGTGGTTCACACCATTAATTTGGGGGTTGACTGGATGTGTGAGGTGTGTGAGAGAGATTGTCTCCTAGGTATTAGTGTCACTGTTAGATTAAAGAAGCCTAAGAGAGGGCACAATTGAGATAGCTTCCTAGCGTGTGGCTGATGTCTGGTCTGACCCAAGGATGCATGTACCTCTGTTCTTTATAAAAACCTGCTCCATTTCTAAAAAGGTTCAACAGAGTTGTTTCCTCTTTCAAGATTTCTTCCCTGATTATGCCACCTGTGAAATAAGGTTTTCATGTCTGGACAGTCAGGCAGGCAGAGGAGTTTGCTTTCTGGGGGTTATGTGATTGGTCCCTTGGAGGCACATTGACATCTTGCTTGCCCTACTGTGACGTTAGCTTAGGATGTAGTACTGGTTAATTGGATGGTATAAGGAGTGCTATGACTGATGTGACTTCAAACATTAATTTTTATTCCTAATTTTAGAACACAATGATGACTGTTACTGTTGTGAAAGAAGAAAGAAAGGTGGGAATCCTTTACAGCGTGACTTTGGCAAAAGGAACCTTCACTGTGAACATGGTGAACGTGAGCCTCTGCCTTCATATCACCAGGAGGATGATGGAAACACGGAGAGGAGGGATGTACATGAGTACCCCAAATTAAGACAGTAAGTGACCAGGCAGTCTGGTTTGCATGCAGCAAATCCTGGGACAGTGCAACTCATTCACTCTCTGTGGTCCTATCTTACTTTTCTGACTGAAAAGTGAAGAATCATAGCAGTGGAGTGACAGTTGAGCAATCCTAACTATAGTCATGGTGCCTATTTGGGGAGTGTGTATGGAAGACTTTCTTAGCATTCATGGATCCCTCCTCCCCTTTCATTTCCCACAGCACTTCTTGTATCATCCGACATAACAGGAAGGGAATGAAATGGCATAATGCAGATGAAACCTGTTTATCTGGGTGGAGAAATAGAAAACCTCCAGAGAGAGCATTGAGGAAGAACATACGACACAGAGCCAAGAGGAGCTGGTACAGGGTCACAGTCAATGGCAAGGTCTGCATTAGATAGAATATTCTGGAACCCTATAGAAGGAAGACTACATTAAACTCCTTAAGTTGATAATTTGGAGGGGGGCTTCTGAATGGAGAGTAAGGGGCCTTAAGAGATTCATATTTGCCATAAAAATAAGAAATCATGTCAGTGGTCCTTTCATTAGAAGTCCATTAAAGCAAGGTAGAGGATCGGAAGAGCACTCCTATCTGGGTGTGTTCTCCAGGTTCAATTCCATGCTGTCTCTCTTCTCTCCCATTTCTTCTTTTCACCCTCAGATTCCTTCTGAGAGAAAGTATGACAAGGCATGGCTACTGAACTCAATTCAAAGCCATTGCAGTGTCCCCTTCACACCTGTTGATGTAAGAGGGGATGGTGAAGCCAGATGGGTGGGCACGGATGGGAGGAGGGAAGGTCTGGTTCAGCAGGGGCTGCTGGCCACTGACACTGTTGCTCTGGCCTTCACTCCCTGCAGTTCCATTATGTCAAACACCGGGCCCGGTTTTTTGTCCAGAATGCTAGAACTGCTTCTGCTTTGAAAGATATCAGCTACAAGATCCAGGATGAGGACGACCAAAAGGTGTGTGCCAGGGCACTCACTGTACCTAGTCTCAGGGCAGGAGGACAGGCCAGGGATTGGTCATCTTCTGTGTGGTTCGAGATCCTGGAGCTTGCTCTGCTTCTCCTTCCTACAGATATCTGTGTTTGTCAGTCCTTCCGTTGTACCCTACTCTATACAGAATAAGTTAAAGCCAGAGAAAATGGAGCATCTAGAGGTAATGCAGACTCAAAGCATGTCGTATGCCTATTTCCCAGACCCCGATTTCCCTGTCACCATGACCAGCACAGCCTCAGAGTGACTTTCCAACTCTGTTTCTGCAGCTGACCTTGAAAAAACGATATAATGATCGCCAGCAAGCTCTTGACCTCCAGAAGCTTCAATTCGACCCAGGTATGGCTGTCAGCTGTGATTCTAGGATAGGTCAGGGCAGAAGGGTCTGCTTGGGAGGGAGACTCAGGGATGAAAACTTGAGGAGGGGGTCAGTTCTCTCCCTGGTCCAGGCAAACCCCTCTCAGCCTTCTGATTTCCTTTTCTGAAGACTTGGTAGGTCAAAATATAAACATCATCCTGAATCGAAGAAGCTGCATGGCTGCCACTCTGGAGATCATTGAGAAGAATTTTCCTGAGGTGAGGCCATAGGTAGAGAGATGGATGAGATGAGGTGGAAGGCAGGCTTATTATCTCCAAAGCCCTAAAGAGTAACCATCACTCTAATTCTTCCCCGAAAGCTATTGTCCTTGAACTTACACAACAACAAACTATATCGTCTGGATGGCCTGTCTGACATTATAGAGAAGGCCCCCAATGTCGAGATCCTGAATCTCTCCAAAAATGAGGTGAGAGGAAGGAGCCAGATCAAATTTGAGTGAGGGTGGGGAGTAATGCATACCGGGGCGATGACAACAGGCAGGCAGAGGTACCTGTGAGTGAAGGAGGGCATTGAGGGGTCCAGGGTCCCAGATATCTCTCTTTCCCTGGGACTCCCTCTAGTTTCCCCCTCATCTTTCTCAGCTTAAGTCAGCTTGTGAGTTGGCCAAGGTGAAAAACCTGAAGTTGAAAGAGCTGTGGCTGGAAGGGAATCCACTGTGCAACATCTTCCCAAACAAGTCTGCCTACATAAGGTCAGTGGTAACCCCTGTCACCCTTCCTTGGCCCCTTCATCCCACAGAAGCCTTAACTAACCCTGACAGTGCCCTTCTGCAGGAGGAGGCAGCCTTGGCCTCTGGGAAGACCACTAGGCCTGCTTTCTCCTCTCTGCATGTCCCTCAGCTGTGCTTACAGGGCTCCTTTCCTTCCCTGACATGCTCACCTTTTCCCCTGCTCGGGGATGTGTTTGCTGCCTCTCTGCACCCAGCCTCCTCTGGCATGCCCTGAATGAGTGTGTGCCAGGCATCAGGGCTCCCCTCCTCACCAGCACCAGGGTTGTCTAGACTTGGGCCAGATGCTGGGACCCTGGACTGAGAAGTCCAAGACCCATGATGACCCAGGCCTCCCTGCCTCCTTGTTGACATGGGCCTTCCCTCCCCTCTCCTGAGAGGGGCTCTCCTTCCCTTTCTCTGCAACAACCCACTCTCCTGTCCCCGGATGACATGATGGTTTCCTAGCCCCATGCTGAGGGCTGAGGTCCCCCGTGGCTGCTGTTGTGACATCTTTTACTCTGCTGCAATGGCAGGAGATGGGCCCTTCTTGGGGAGAAACCTGGGTTCCCTTCTTCAAGAGACCAGAAGTGAGCCATGACCAGTGAGCAGAGGGATTCCTAAAGCAGGGGTAGGAGGCAGAGGGCAGAAGGACTTGAGGGGACAGGAGGACAGGCCTCTCAGGGCCTTGCCCCTTCCTCCTCCCATACTTCATAGCATCCTGCCTGGTCCTTCAGAGTAGCCTTGGGTATCTCAAGGTGGGAATGACTCCTCAGGCAAGGCACCAACTCAGACAGGCACAGTTGGGCAGCACCATTGGAAGAGAACCTGGTGATCCTGAGAGGGGGCCCCAGCCCCTCAAACCCATGCTGATCTGGGGCCTGATGCTTCACTTCTGGGGAAAGGTCTCCCGCCCCCATGGCTACATTTCCCATGCCCAGCTCCTAATGGTCTCTCCCGGATGACAGAAGCCCTACCTGCTTTCAATGGGCCCCAGGTCAACAGGTGCATGGTTCCCATTCCTGGCTCTTTGTCCAGGGCCAGCCAGGAGCAGGTGAGGAAAAGTGCAGTTGCAAGGGAGCCTGACCCTTTCTCCCTGACCCCCACCACTATAGGAGAGCGCTGTTGCTTTCCCTTCCTCCTGCTTTGTTTCCTCTTTCTCCATGGCCTCTGTTCTCCTGTGTCTCTCCCATCTCTTCCTCCCTGACCTTCATGTCCTTTCTGGGATCTCCTTACTCTGAATCCTGATTCTGGCCTCGTTCACCTCCCTATTAGAGCATCATCGCTCATCCCTGGAGGATGACCTAGTGTCAGCCAGGGCCAGGGCCATGCACAGCAGAATGGTGGACACCTGGTGAGGTAGCAAAGGTCTTGACTCCTTCCCCATTCCCTCCTCCTTTCATGGTGTCCAGTGGGAAGGTAAGGGAGGCAGGGAGGGCAAGGAAGCCCTGGAGCCTGGCTGAAATGCTACTTCTTGTGGCACTGGAAAAGCAAGTCAGGACAGTCCAGCTGGGGACTACCTAGGAGGAAGGAAAGGGAAGAGAGCAAAAGGGGGAGAGAGAGAGAGAGGAAAGAGAATAAGAGGGGGGTGGGGGAAAGGGCCAGAGAGTGAAAGCAAAAGGGAGAGTGCATGCGCATGGTGGGGAAAAGGGAAGGGAATGAGAACGCCATCCTGAACTGTCAATCACTTCATTCTATTTTTGGTTTTGGACAGTGCCATCCGGGATTGTTTCCCCAAATTGTTACGTTTGGTAAGTATCTACCATCACCATTGTTTCCTTTTATTCTTACAAATGCATGACCCCCTTACCTGCTCTCAAGCCCTTTGTATCTTGCCTAGATGACATGTCTGCATCATACCCTCATCCGCTGTAGAGGACGTCTATTTTTGAATAATGCAAGAATATTCTCCCTCGAAAATTTGTCCAAAAACATGTGTGCATGCACACACACACAGAGGTGTTTGCATATAATAGTAGAGACTTCCAGCACCCTACGATAAAGACGCCTACTGGAATTTCCAGAGTCCTTTCACTCCTTACCTCTGGGCCTGTTCATTCCATTGGTCCCCCAGTGCCAGCTCCCTAGTCTCCACTGCTGACTTCCCCTTCCCTCCTCTAGGATGGACAAGTGTTACCTTCACCAATTATTGCTGACACTGGAATCCCTGAGTTGATAAAACCCTGCCAGGTAAGGAAAAAGAATCAAGCAAGATGTAGGGGGATTCAAGGGATGCTGTGTCATCTACATAGTCTAAAATGTCTTTTGATTTCAGGATAGCTATAAAGGATCTGATACCATGAAGAATCTAATTCTAGAATTCCTGAGACAGTAAGTACCTCTGGGAACCACAGGGAAGGCAAGAGATGGGATGGGTCAAACCACCCAAGAAGCAACCTGCTCACAGAGATTTTCAAATTTCATCCACAAACCAGACCATGGAAGTAGCCTACCCTTGTTGCTCCACACAGGTATTATTTCATCTATGATTATGGAGACAGGCAGAGTCTCCTCAGTGCTTACCATGATGAGGCCTGCTTCTCCATGACTATTCCCTTAAGCTGCAAGGATCCAGCTTTGTGAGTATCAGATTCTGCTTTAGGGCTGAATGGCTCCCCAGCAGACACAGGCCAGCTCCTGGAAACACCTGCACTGGCAGGGCCACAGCCCCTGTTCCTCTTTTTCTCCTAGAAGCAGCTTGTTTGAGTATGTGAAGGAAAGCAGGAATATGAAAATGGTCAAGAACCCCTGTGAGTGTGTTATGGCAATGACTGGGCAGGGTAAGGGGATGTGAAGGGGACATTCATAGAGGCCCAGGGCCAGGGAGTGGTAGCCCCGATCTTTGCTTCTCCTATCCTCACAGACCTAAGGAGGCAGCTGCTGAAGCAGACAAAACAAAACATCGTGGACACCCTAATAATGCTGCCCCAAACACAGCACGACCTCAGCTCCTTTCTGGTGGATGTCTGCTCCCAGACAGTGAGCACTTGCTTCCTCCCTTGGGCAGGCCCAGAAAGCTGGAGGTGGATGGGAGGTGAAGGAGGGTCCTGAGTACCTGGGCTCTTCCCTTTCAGGAAAAGATGCTCTACTTCTCTGTAAAAGGGGTGTTCAAGGAAGGTGAGTGTCTATAGAGTCTCCTCCCAGGTCCTGGACTGCTCCTTGCCCTGTCTGGGCTTCCTCTCAGAACTCTCCCAGATCCCCTGATTTCATTCCTTTTCTTCCACTTCTTCCCTCCATGTTCTCTGACCCTCACTCTGCCGAAAAACCATCCTGGTCTGACTTAGGTCCATGCCTATATGCCCTGCTGCATGGCTCAGATGCTAAGGACACAGGCTGTGGAGTCTGATGGCTCTCATCCTGGCTCCTTATTCTGTGAACCTGGAACAGTCACTCAACCCTTTAGTTTCCTCATTTGAAGAGTGGGCTAAGAATGACCCTCTCTCAGGCTCCTGTGACACAGGAATCAGGTGAATTTGGGAAGTGGTTTTCATGGGGCTCTACACATGATAGGGGCCCTGTCACTGGGAATGAATTCTTCCTATTGCTGCCCTTTCCATTCCCACCACACCCTCTTGACTCCAAGTGAGCAGTTGTTCTGATCTGGCCCTCTTCAGCGTGAGTATCAAAGTAAGATCCCGACTGGGGAATGTCATGTGACCAAGTAAAGCATGTGCAACAAGGTGGGTCTTGTTTGTTATTGTCCTTGAAGTAGAAGGAAAATCTCGAGGCTGTTTTCGTGCTTTCACCAGAATCTTCATTTTTATCCCTGCCAGCAATTCCAGGTAAGTTGTTGGTGGGAACACCTTTCCCAGACTGGAGCCAATGGTGTGGGAATGTAGTGATGCAGTCTTCAGGGTTTGTGGAAAGCTAAACGTACGTCCAATGGACAGTCTATGCTGATGGTTAAGAACATAGGTTCTGTGACTGGAATACTGGATTCTTTTTATGAATCCAACACTCAATATATGACATTGGTCAAATGATATGACCTGTGTCTGACTCAGTGTCTTCCTCTAAAAATTTAGAGTGTTATATTCATTGCACTGTTGTATAGGGTAAATACATTGGGGCTATATCTACAAATACAGTGTAACTGAAGACAATCTCTCCAGAGGTGTGCTCTGTGGGACAGTTATAGATATCAGCCAAGGAACCTGGGAGGCAGGCACAGTTTGGGTATGGAGGAAGTTGATATAGTTGAGTGGCAGTCAGTGTAGAATTATCATTGAGGTACAGGGTTGTCCATCTCTTAAATTACTCAGGGCCCATTTTTTTCCTGCCAGTATATACATTATGAATGATGAGTTGATTGTGAGGAATGCCAGCCTCAAGGAGATCCAGAGTGCCTCATTCATCTCGGTGCCCATACCCTGCTCCAGTTCCCTGCTCGCCCTCCCCCAGGAGCAGCAAAAAATGGTGCAGGCTTTCTCCATGCATTCTGGGATGAAATTTGAGTGGTCTCAAAAGTGAGTGTTGGATGTGCCTAACAATAGGGTGAACTGGAAGGAGCAGGGGGGTGAATAAGGGAATTTGTAGGTGATTTGGAAAAAATAAGTATTTGTATATTATTCTTTCTTAAGAAAGTGGGCCAATAAAAAGGCATTCTAATTTTATACTGATATCTGTAAAAAAAATTTAACACAGGAGCGTTCAGTTGCCTTTATCTTATATATTAAAAATCCTAAAGAATCCACTAAACAACTATTAGAAATGATAAACTAGTAAACCAGATTGCAGAGTACAAGATTAATATGCAGGGTAGCGCCTGTGGCTCAAAGGAGTAGGGCGCCGGCCCCACATGCCAGAGGTGGTGGGTTCAAACCCAGCCCCAGCCAAAACTGCAAAAAAAAAAAAAAAGATTAACATGCAAAATTCGCATTTTCATGAAACTTTCATCAAACAATTAATAAAAGAAATTATGGAAACTATTTTATTTCTAATATCAAAAAGAATAAATACTTAGGAAGAAATATTACTAGAGAAGTGCAAAACTCAGATCTTGAAATTTGTAAAACATTTCTGAAATATATTAAAGAGGACCTAAAAATGAATGGGCACACCATCTTCATGTTTAGGAAGACTTTAATGTAGTTAAAATGACAGTACTACTAAGAGCAGTCTAAAGATTAAACACAACCCCTAGGAAAATCTCAACTGGCTTTTTTTCAGAAATTGACAAGGTGATCCTAAAGTTTGTATGGAAAAACAATGGATTCAGAATAGCCAAAAAAATATTTTAAGAGAAGAACAAGTTAGTGAACTCACACTTTCCTTTATTAAAACATATTACAGAACTACTGTAATCAAGATTATACGGTACTGGCATTTGAACAGATATATAGATCAATGCAATAGAATTGAGAGTACAGAAGTAAACTTTGACATTGATGATCAATTGATTTTCAACCTGATACCAAAAAAATTTAATGGAGAAAAAATAGTTTTTGTAACAAACAGTACTGCTTGTTCACATGCAAAAAAATAAACTTTGACTTCTACCAAACACCGTAATCACAAATTGAATCAAAATACATCAAAGATCTAAAAAGTGCCAGGAAGGTCTTTCTCATAAACTTTTTTCCCAGGCCAATATCTCCACTTGTTTTCCCCACTGTCTTCTAGAATTTTTATTGTTTATTGTCTTAAATTTAAATCTTTTATCCAGCAACAATCAAATTTTGTCAGTGGTGAGAGATGTGGTTCTAGTTTCAGTCTTCTACGTCTTCTACAAGTGGCTAACCAGTTCTCCTAGCATCATTTATTAAATAGAGTATTCTTTTCCTGCATGCATGTGTTTGTTAGGCATATCAAAGATCAAATGATGTATGTGGCTGGGTTCATCTCTAGATTCTCTATCCTATTCCATAGATCTACATCTCTATTTTTGTGCCAGTTCCATGCTGTTTTGATCACCATACACTTGTAACATAACCAGAAATCTGGCAATGTGATGCCTCCAGATTTGTTTTTCTTTCTTTTTTTTTTTCAAAAGTTTTCCAAATATCTAGTAGGAAGGGTGGCTTTATAGTTCCTTTTTTTTTTTTTTTACATTTTTCAATTCTCTTTTTTTTTAATTAATTGATTTCTGTATACATTGATGCAAACATGGGATACATTGTGCTGTTTCATATACAATTTGAAACACCTTCATCAAGCTGGTTAACATAACTTTCATGTTATTTGGTTGATCATTGTATCAACACATTTATATTCTAGTTCTAGAAAAGTTCACTTGTACCCTTGTTAGACAGATATATAGGTAATCTTTCCCATCACCCTCCCACCACCCATCCACCCTTCTCCCCTCCCCTTCCCCACCCCCTCC
>CAUYQV010160289.1:0-36851 GCA_963574575.1 Galagoides demidoff | reverse complement strand
GTCTCCTGCCTCCGCCTCCCAAGTAGCTGGGACCACAGGCGCCCACCACAACACCTGGCCATTTTTTGGTTGCAGCCATCATTGTTGTTTGGCGGGCCCGGGCTGGGGATTCGAACCCGCCACCTTAGGTGTATGTGGCTGGCGCCCTAGCCAACTGAGCCACAGGCGCCGAGCCCACTGACAGTCTTTATGTAGGTTCCTAGGAATTAAAAAAATGTGGACTCCTGTCTTAGCCCAAATATCTGGGGTTCACTTTCATACACACTTTAACCTCTAGAAAATCTGCTGTTCCCGGCCTTTCACAGACTGCTTTGGGTCTTTCCCCCTCCTTCACATGGGGTTTTGCAGGAACTGCTATTAGGAAAGAGAGAACAGTACCAAAGTGTTTTCTTTTGTCCGAAAGCACAGTGCAGAAGCACTTTAAGAATAGGAGAAAGTCTTTCTGCTAGGCCTCTTTCAAGAAGACATTAATTTTTATTAACTTGCACTCTGCTGTAGAATGAATGTTTTATGATCAAAAATGAGGAACAACAAAATGGGAAATTCAACCACAAGAAACTTGTGATAGAGAGCTCAGGATGGTATTAGCAAACCACTGTCTCTGTTGTATTTTAGGGGACTCTCAAGCACCCATCTAGACAAAGGAGTAATTGATTACAGCTCCTTGAGATTACAAGAGGCAATATCAGAAAGTTATGGGCTTCCTTTATTAATAAGAGCCAGCTAAAATAAAACTATGAATTAATATGGTAATGCTATGTTAACAAACGGGGCATGTATTAATAGGACCGAAGACTATTTCAAAAGCTCAGAATTATATACACATTTTGCATTTAAATGAGGTTAATTCCCAAACAATTCAGAAAAGATTTTTTTTTTCAGCTTTGAACAAAAGCCTGTCTCTCTCAAGTTGGCATACTCATTTGTTCGCTGTTTATTGAGTACCATTTATTTGCCAGGCTCATAGAAATGCCAGGATTTTGAATCAGCATCAAGGTCTAGAAAATGACTTACATGAGATCTTCGCCAGTGAAGAATGACCTTCCTAAATCACTTTGTAATTCCTTTAACAAACTACTCAATCTTACAGCGTTTCATGGTGAGTTATTACATACTGAGAAGAACGAGAACATCTCAACCCTATAATTAACGTACACACTGCGTGCACAATCAGATAGAAACACAAACCCAGAAGCATTTCTGTCCTGTCAGTGTTGATGATTCAGTGCGGTAATAGCTGTGTTGAGACCGCATAGCAATGAGCCTGTTTCTTTTCATAGTCTTGCATGAAGTTCCTACCTAAATATTTTAGAAGTAGATTTCCAAAACATCATCTTATGTTTCCATTGGGTCTAAACAGTGTGGGGAAGGAAAATAAGTATAGATTTTGAAATCAGGCAGACTTGTGTGTGAATTGTGGTCATATGTGTAATATACTCTTCTTACTTTATCTTGAACATAACACCATCTACTTTGCAGGATTGTTGCAAGGAATATAGATAATGTCTATCAGGCAACTCGCTCCCAATAGGTGCTGCTTTTCTTTTTATACCGAAACTCTGAAAGACCACACTGACATTACTCTGTTTTAGGTAGTGTAATTCACCATGAAATTAAAACAACAACCACCGAAAAAAGGGTAAAATAAAACAGAGGTGACTATTTGGGGCCTGATTCATATTTGTCTCATAAGAGACAAGCTTATTGCCATGAGGCCTCACCTGTTAAGCTTTATCAAGCTTATTTTACAATCAAGACTTCCATTTAAATAAGGCATCTAGTGAGAACACTATTGATTCTAAAGAACCAATCTTCAAATTAATGAATGGGTTTGAGAGAAAAAATCACGTCCCCCACCCCCACCATCCACTAGCACCATGTCTGCTGTGCTTATTCCAGTATAAGCATGATAGAGAAGGGAACGAAAGAAAATTACTAGATTTAAAAATTATTTAGGGTTCATGAACAAATAGAAGATCAACTTTAATATGAAACAATTGTTGACATGCCAATTTTTGAGTACGATGAAACTACAAATTCTATTTTCTGAATAAATGAGAAAAGCATGGTCTTCCTTTAAGCGTGGTCTTGCTTTGAATGAAACTTTTGTCCTAAATCTTACTTCTAACCCAAAGCCTATCAGGACAAGGATACAGACCCTACTTGCCTTATACCAAAGAATGATGTTCTTTCTCTCTTTCCCCTGTCCCATTCTCCTTTTCACATCCTGTTTTCTTTTCTCTGACTTCTGCCTCTGCCTTCTGATACCCTGCAGGTGGTCCGGCCGTACCAGACCATGTCCAATCCCATGAGCAAGCTCACTGTTCTCAACAGCATGCATTCCCATTTCATTTTGGCTGACAACGGGACCACTGGAAAATACGGAGCAGAGGTGAAACTCCGGAGACAACTGGAAAAGCATATCTCACTCCAGAAAATAAACACAAGTAAGTAGGCTGATGTTGCCCCGTGATGCCTCAGAGGAAGTATGTTGAAAGTGAATAACTTTAAGTACGCCAAGCAGCAATATTATAAAAGTTGAGCAAGTTTTGTACACAGGCTATAATTTCTCCTGGGTTGCTGGTAAGAATGAGAGGAAGACATCCAGACGAGGACTATTGGAGGTGTAAGAACAATTACACAATTAGTAGTCTCAAGCTCATTTATCATGTGGGAAAAATTCAACTGTATCTGAGGTTTATAGATATAGATAAGCTTTCTTTCTAACCTTCTCCTACATCCCTTACATGGTACTCTAAGGAGGACAGGCACCTGAGCAAAATGGTTTCCATTTACTAAGCTTTTTTTTTTTGGTGGCACAAAGAAAAAAAGAAAAAGAATCAGCTTTTGATCTTAGCATGGCTGTGGCTTTGTGAAGGCATTTCAAGGGAATTAAACAGTCTCTAAGCCCAAACATCATGTGACATCCTGATGAAATTTTAATTCCTTTAATTTTATGTATGTTTCATTCATTGCCTCTAGACACGTGTGTATTTAGATAAATGTGTGTGTGCATACAAGCCACATAGCACACATCACATGGTTACTGACATCACCTCTCAAGTACATCCATGCTTTGTGCTTTATTGTGTAAACATTTGTTTTATCCATGAAAAGGTAGCATCATAAAAACAGCAGTTCTCCCCAGATCACTAAGTGGCTTGCTTTTAAATGTGATTGAGCTATGAAAACAATTTACTGCCTCTGCTTACAAAATAAAATTCAATTAGTTTTCATAAAGTAACAGGTGAGGCTTCATGGCAAACTCAAACTTTGCAGTAATTACATATTCTGTCAAAGAAACTTTGTTCTAATTGATTGAAATTCCAAAGCTTAGCATAATTCCAAAGAACACAAGATACTCTTTGGCTCGTTTACTTTTCCAAAGTCGGCATAATGTGACTAAACTTGTCCACATCACTTTTCTCTTCTCTGAACTTTCTCTCCGTCTGTCTCACGTGGGTCCTTCTATAACTGCTTCCTCCCAGACCTGGTCCGTGCGATCTGTCAGACCACAGCTTCTCCTTCTGATGCCTCTGTTGTGGTTCCAACGTGAAGGGTCTACTATCATTTAAACAGTCAAGTCTCATCGTTTTTTCACAACAAAGTCTGGAACAATACATTTTGGCCTAGGTCTGAAATAAAAATTATATTAGGAAACTGCCTTCCCCAACTGTCTTAGGAAAGAAGAAACAATATTATCCCAAGGTGAACATCTTCTGGGGGAGGAAGGAGGACAAAAAACTAGAAAACTCATCCAGAGACCAGCAGAGATCAAATTTAACAAAGCCCTGTTATCAGTGGGTGGTGGATTTGTCTGTAAATACCAAAACTGAATCTCATTACTCCCTTGGATAGAAAGGGCAGATGTATGCATTCGGTGTTATCTACTCGGGTTTCTCATAGGCTGACACATTACTTTTTTTATACCATCAGCTTGAGCATGAGAACTTAAAGAGGAGTGAGCTGGAAGCTAAAGGAGATGGGAGAAAGGAGACAAGAATAAATTCAGGGTCAAGTACAGTACTCAGCAGTGAGACAGAAGCTATCTAGACAGGCAAAGCATGTCATTGTGCCAGGCCTGGTGGCAGCTGGGCTGGCTAGTCACTAGTGTGGAGGGCAGAGCTGGGGGTGTGGTTGTGTAAGCTGTGCACAGAGCAAAGGGGATGAGAGATAGAGTTAAAAGCCAGGCAGGGCTCTGTTACTCTAGCCTTGTGCCTTCCTGGCTGTCCAGAGGAAATAGCACCTTTTTCTGAGTGGTCTTAAGGTGCCTTTCTCCAAAGCTCCCAGAAGTATAAGCTCTGCAGGTGGCCTGACAGGGAGGCTGTGGACAGCTACTCTCCATGGGAGCACAGCCCAGCAGCATAGAGCCACACAGGTGGGCAAGAGGTCAGGCAAGCTAGATCTACCCAGTGCTAGTGCTTGGATAGTTCACCAGGGACACAACACGTCCTTTTCACCGAGACAGCAGCCCTTGCTAGCTTATCAAAGCAGGTGAGCACAGTGGAGACCCAGTCAGGGGACTAGATTACAAAGTAGAGGAAAGGCACAGACTCGGCAACCAGGAGACTCACTTTGAGGTCTGTTATTTGTAGCTTCATAGAAATCCACCGAATCCAGTTTGGTGAATATAATTAAAGAGTAAGAGCCCTGAGGTCACAGAAACCTACAAGGGTTAGGAATTTGACTTTGACGATGAGTTTTAGCGCTAATGTCAGGAGTTAGCTGCAGTTGTGCCCCTGAACTTAAGGGACAAACAACTTATCTCAGTTTGCAGGGGACTTTCTTGGGTTTAGCACTAAAGTCCCATGTCCCTGCGTCCTTTGGATCCCCTGAAAACCTTATATTATGGTTGCCCTTCAAGTGAATGACTCATAAGTGCTTAGGTCAACTTTCTTCCTTACTGTACTGGGCCCTAAAGCAGGGAGGGAGTAGCATCCCCTCAGAGGGGAAGGAGTGACCCAGGCTCTTTGAAGAGCACAGAGCAGGACCTTGAGGTTTCTGTTCAATCAGCAGCAAAGCTAAGCGTCCACTGAGGACGCAGCGGCCTCCATCACAGAACTGAAGAAGACAGGGAAAGAGCCGCCTGGGCCCTCACAGGAAGCAGCAGACATATGAGTACAAACCTCTTCTGTAGCGCCCAGCTGGTATTTTAGAACAGCCAATCTACTTATAAAGTAGGAAAACTACATGGTTCTTCCTTTTAAAACTAAAACTTTATTCTGTAAGTGCATCCTAAAAATTCCATTTGTCACTCCTTTTTTGTTTGCTACTTCAAAAGTCTGGGAAATCTAAAATACAACTATGGAACTCGATTTCCTGAAAATGAGGCACTAGGTCACAAGGGTATCATCCACCACCTCCTAAGCTCAGGACGGCCCCGAGGTGTCCAAACATATCCAGCATTTTCCTCATTAAAATGCCATCCCTCCTCATCACTTACAGGTGGCCTTCCAACTGTAGCCACCTATCAACCAGCCCAATTTCTTACGTAAATGACATCATCTTCTGAAGAATATTTTCTTTACATATTATGTATGGAAAGAAGACCCTAAACCCTCCTCACCAGGACAGTGATCATGGATCACATCTCAGCAGCATGTTATCCCTCCATGCTTTCCATGCTTCCCCCACCCCATACTGCCAATAGTTAGGACGGAGCACCACCAACCTCACTTCTTGATGGGCTTTGGTGATAAAAGAGAATCCTCTCAGATATGAGCTGTTACCTGCTTCCCAGTGCTCTTCTATCTGCAATTTGCTAAACTTCAAATTTAATAAGGAACAATTGTCTCATTCCTTTACTAAATAAATCTTTTGTTCCGATCTGACAAGTTAGGAGAGCTCCCTTGTGCTTTAAAATATCACTCTAGTGTTCTGTGTAAAGATTAGACTGAGGTTGGGGACAAGATTAAAAAACAATGAAATGCTTTCAGGAGGCTATTAATGATGTCGGTGAGAGATGACAATGGTTTGAATAGGGATGGTAGCACTAGAGATAGTTAAAAAAAAAGTTGTAGCAAAAATGCATAATTTAAAACTTATTATTCTAACCATTTTTAAGTGAACAATGCATTGGCATTAATTTATATTTATGTTGTTGTTGTTGTATAAATCATCACCATCGTCCACCTCCAGAACTTTTTCATCATTTCAAACTGATACTCTATACTCATTAAATAACTTTCTTCCCATCAGCCCCTCCGTCCAGCCACTGTTCTACTTTTTGCCTTATACATTTGTATTCTAGGTACCTCATGTAAACAGCATTATATAATATTTTTTCTAAGATGTATTTTGAAGATAGAACATAAGAGGGGCTGGTAATAAATTGAGCATTCAAGGTAAGGGACAGATACATCAAGGATGCTGCTTAGTCATCCTCAGAAATACCAATGCATCCTTAAAACAATGAGCCTAGATGAGATCCCCTAAGGAGTGAGCATTTATAGAAAAGCAAGGGGATCGAAGACTAATCTCTAGGGAATTTGAACAAAGTCCTTGAGAAGATGGCAGGGTTAAAATTCCATGCACAAATGAAGAACAGGAGGGAAGGCAGAGTGTGTAGGCACAGATGTGGGTAGGGTAGAATATTTTCTGATGGGAAGATCAGGTGGTTCTTTATAGATAGCTTCTATACCTGGTATCGAAGTAACATAATATAGGAGGTCATCTGCTGAGAGTGTGAAAAAGGAGGCAGTATCGGACACTGAGAGAGAGAGACCTACGTTCAGTTCAGAGACTAAGACAGTGAACAGACTAGGAAGAAATAGAATTCACTCACAGCCCACTTGATATCTGTGGTTGGAAACTTAGAGTAAATCTTCATGGTTGTGGGGGTTTGATCCAGCCATCTTAAGCTGCAGCAGTAGAGGAGGCATCAATTTGGGATTTTGCCTGGCACATAAGAAAGAGGGAAAGGGAGGGAGGCCAAGATATTTTCTGTATACTCGTGTCTATGGATGAAAGAAATGTGTGTCTGGCATTTGAAAGAACATAAAATAAATAATCGAACAGGTTACGTGGAAGCACAGGAAGATGGTTAAATGAAATATCAAAAGTGACCCATCCCTTTGAAGTATTTACATAAACAAAAGCCCATAATAAATAATTTTTAGTATCTATTTTATTGTTATTCACAGAAGCCGAATCCGCTTAGCATATTGCTAGGAATATAGTTTGAACAGATGTTCGATAATCCTGTGTGAGCTGAAAGGATGAATACCAAGGGACTCCTCCAGAAAGCAGCATCTCCATCTCCTGATGAGGAGTCCAAACCCTGGGCGTTTATTTTATAAACATTTTTATTATTAAAATATTTCAAACCAATGTAAAAATTAGAGAAGATTATTACAACCACCCTGTATAACTGTCACCCATTTATCGACTCATGACCCATCTAATCTCCTCTATCTACACTTCATGTCTTTCTTTCTCTGGACAATTCTGAAGAAAGTCCAGACAGCATATCATTTGACTCATAATTATTTTAGTACCAAAACATGTTTTTAAACTTCTCCTGGCCATCCCCAGGTTAGATTGTAAAACTATTTCCTTGACTCAGTAGCAGCATCAAGGCAAATAATTGATTCAAGAATTTTTTAGCAATTCTTTCAAAAACTAAAAGCGAGGAAATGCAATATTGCATGCTAAAATCCTTCTTCACTACTTGATAAGTTCTACTCTCAGCTCGCCAAAATCTATTTCAAACAAATGTTACATTGGAATTCTTGGAAACAAAAGTTAGAAAAATCCCCAGAAATGACAATTTCCTTTTTTAAGTGTTTGAAGGGAAGAATATAACTTTTGGGACAAGAGAAAGTCTTTGGCTTTTGCCAGTGATGTGAACTGACAGAGATGGGGAGACCTGGGAGTTCAGATCATCACCTGTGTCTATGAACCAGGGATAAGAGTTCCCCTGTGCTGGGATGAAACAAGTGAACATATGAAAGGCTTCTGGCATGTGGCGGCACAGAAACTTTGGTTCCCTCCTGGCTCATCCAAGGTGCAGCTCTCTCCCAGTGGGAAGCCATGTGTTAAGTCCATGTAGCCTCATGGCCATGGGTTCCCACCAGAGACCCAGACCCTCTCCCTCAAAGCCCATCAGAGACCAATGTGTTCATCAAAACATCTTTACCACAAATCATGACCTGCCTTTGCTTGTTAAAGAGAAGCCACCTACCCTTTTAGTTACTGAAAGGGTTCAGGGAAAATGACGTCTTAAAATCATATTCTGCCCCAGACCATCAAGCCTCTATTAATATAACTTATTAAAGACTAATTGACTCAATTTCTTGGTCATTGCAGCAATAACCAGGAAATGAAAATCCTTTTATTTTTCTACATTGTTGATAATACATTCTAAACTGTAATTGTCCCTCCTGCCTTAGTAAACCGTCTATAATAAAGAAATTTTCAGCTTTAGAGATTCAAGCCATATCAGTGTCTCAGAGTAACCATAAATGTCAACTAGGATAGTCAGAGGTATAAGCTTGGGCTGAATGTGAATTGGCCCAGCTTATATCTTAAAAAGTTAGATTTTGGCCAATATCAGATTTTCCTCATGTAATTTACTATTTTATTCAAAAAGAAGATGGAAAAGATAGCAATCTACTTCTCTTTGAGCTCCATTTAATTTTTGTATTGAATGTTCCTTTAGATTTGGCTGCATGGAAATTATATCTGGATTGAACATCTAATTATATGGTGAACATCAAATTTAGGTGAAGGAAATTCTATTGTGAGACTGAAATTTTGTGACCTTCTTATTTCCCTACTTGAAAATAAGATCTCTATCAGACTAAATCCAATCCAAGGAATTATTTCCCCATGGCAGACCTTATAGATACACCAGTTTGCAATATTAGTTATTAGGAATGCCTGGATAGGTTTGGATTACCATAACCAGTGTTTTTGCTACTTTCAAGGTTTGCTTTTAGGAGAATTTCATGCTTTGATCTTTTCTTGCCTGAGAGTAACGGCTGACATTTGAGCATGGCCTCATCTGCTAAAGCCACCTAGAACACTTTTCTCTAAAGCAGCAGATTAAAATGGGCTTGGCATTTCTAAGTAAACAAGTAGCAGAAATGAATGCAGAATTCATAAAATATAATCAAATCTGGCATTTGAAGACACTGGTATTTAGAAGTTTTATTATAAAGTTCCTAAATAAACACACCTACCCATATATGACTGGGTGCTTACTCCCATAAACTAAAAATAGTAATAATGCCTCCCGGTAGGCTAGAATATTATCCCCCATAAGTTATGCTGTCTAGTGAGAATAATACCCCCCCCACAACCGAGGTATGTGATACATGAACACCACGAACAAACATGCAAGGGCCTGCGTGAGTCAACGATGGCCAGATCCAGTGGAAGATTTTGGAAGATTTTATTTTAAAAGACTCATCTCTGTGAGGTGACACAAGCTCGTGTAAATCAAGCTGTTTCATGTGATATTTCCATAATCTGAAATAAGTACTCATGTCTGTGTCACTCATATCCTAGCTCCATTACTACCATTTTTGGTGACAATTCTGAACCCTAGCTGTAGGAGTTCTCAGCTACTGTGATACTGCCTCCCCTAGGAGACATGTAAAAGGATGAGAGAGAATCTGAGGTTGTCACAATTTCTGGTACTTATTCATGCCCTAGGCGAGAGAGTCAGAATGTTAACATTCCACAGAGTGCAGGACAGTGTCATGGGAACTGTTGACTGGCCCAAGAACCCACAGCATCCCTGAGAAAACAGTACCCTGAGAATGTTCCCTGGAGTTTTATTTCTTTCCTTTTTTCTTAACTAACTCTTTCCAGTCATACGTTGTTCATTTTTTAGGACCACACCTTTCCAAGACAGTCTAAGTTTAAAGACATATATAGAAGAAACATGAGCAAACAGCAGTGAGATTCAAAATACATACTTGGTGTCCTCAATCCACAGCACAGGCGGGCTGTCAGCCCCAGTCCCTCCTTCAGATCCTAATACATGTATTATTTGCTGTTGAGAAGCTCTTCCTCACATCTTTACTTCATTTGTGCTGAATCTTAAACTCGTTCTTAACCTGTTCGTTTGCCCTGAATCTTAAACTGGGTGAGAAGCTAAGTCATTGTCTATCTTCGAGTTCTCAGCATGTTAGAAAATGATGAACAGACTTGAATCTGTACCGTAATGGCTGTAAGGAAGCTGTTCTTCATTTTAAGAAACAACCCAACCTGCTTAAGAGGCATAACTAACTCATGAGCTAAATCAGATCAGAATTTTCAACCAGCAGCACCCGCTCTTCGCTCCACTGCTTTATACCTTTCAGGCTCAGTGACTCCAGAAATGTGCTCAGTGCTCAGAGAAGTCTTACAGTCCACAGTTATTAGCTGATTTTTTTTGGGGGGGGGTGGTGAAGGGGAAAAAACAAGGACCCAGCACCACCTAGGGGTCATTTAACAATTCAAGGTTCTGGCAGAATAAAGAGTTTGAAATTGAACTCTAAAGAGAACTCTAGTGTTTAATCTATAAATTACTGAGAAGTGTTTTAGAAATAAGGGGTAGGGTAGTAATATAAATCTCAAGTGAATGAGTAAATTCACAAAGCAACGCTTTTCAAAAATGCACATTCCATTTCTGGTATATGGCTTTCATTCCTGTGGTCTGTCATAAATCCCACATAGGCATTAGTAATGCATAATTAAATTATGAAGCCAAGTTCTCGTGGAAATTTGACAGAGATTACCTAAAGAGCACCAGCGATATCCTCAGTAAATTTACCAATGTCTCTGACACCAGCCCTGACATTTATGATGTGCATAATAAGTAGTGTTCAATAAAGACTTTAAGAGTTCTGACCTGGTCTTATTATTACAAGAAATCCAAGACTTTCAAAAAATTCCCAAATGTTTTAGCAATGGCACCATCTTTGAAATAAACATCTAGTTGCCTGAGAAGCTCTTTCTAAAAACTATACTCATTTACATAGAAATAAACAATATATCACAAATACTATATATATATGTGTGTGTGTATATATATGTATATATATTATATATATCATTTGTTTTTATTCTTATTATAATTGTTAAGGCAGCCTCATTTCTTTGCATTTATACCAAACAAAGAGGGGCCGAGCTTGGGGTGGTCAGCAGTAGCACAGAGAGAGAAAGATGGTAAAATGAGGGTATAATGTGTAAGTTACTAATGAGAATTTTCTTCTGGAAATGGAAAATAGCAGAATATCCTAAAAGATACTTAAATGAATACCCTAGCCATATTTTATTCTGAAGGTGAGTTCAGATCTGGTGTGGTAGAGTCACAGTTATGTGGACTCAGATTCCCCTTTTTTTGGCTCTGCCATCCTTACCCAACCGGCCCGTAGGAGCTTACCATTCTTTCCATGTTTCAGCCAGAAGCAGTCAGAATAAAGGAACAATGGGAGGCAAGACTTTTCCTTTTAAAGGCACAAGGAGGAAGTAGGAAGTCTTGCATGCCACTTTGGTTTATATCTTGTGTTTCAGAATATAGGCTTTATTCTAGCAAAAGACTAGGATATTGAAGGAAAGACTAGGTATTGGGGGGGGCACCTTTTCAACCTGGCATTCCAGGTGGTCAGATAAAATATATTTGCCATTCATAAATAAGATATGCCTGCATGTTCCAACATGCTTACTAGAGAACCTTGCCCATAAATAGCTCCTCTAGCTACAATTCCTATCTGGCCCTTCTGCTCTTCACTCGTGAGCATTTAGTGATGTATGGTTGATGAGCCTTGGCACTAGCTCTGGAAATCAAATTGAGACAAGTTGTCTAAAATTATATAGATTATTTTAGATCATCTTGGTTTAGCTGACTTTTTACGTTAACTAACCCAAACAAGCACCCCAAGCCTCAAAACCATTCTATATACAGTGCCATGCATAATGCCTGAGCATTCTTAATGCATCCTTTACCACAAATGCTGTTACATGTCATTTGGTAACATTTTAAATCCAAAGTTAAAAATAAATAGGAGAGAAGATTCTGTAATTCTATGACACTATACTCTTGAGGTTAAGCTTCAAAGATGAATCCTAGAAAAGAATTTTCCTATGACCTACACATTACTGTAATCTTGGCAATAGGCGGGAGAATGGGGGTTGGTTGGTCAATCCAATCCACCCTGGAAAGACAAGGTTATAACTAGGCCTTGGCTCTGTTAGAAGAAAAAGAAAAAAGACCTGTCTTATAGAATAAAAGCAGCCCACCCTTTGACTGTTGAGGACACATTTGCAGAGACTTCTCCCACAAAGCAGAAGAGTTTGCTTTCTTATACCAATGACTCAGTTCACAGACTTACACTTTATAATTCATAAGTGATAACTAATGATTTGGCAAGATACAGCCAAGGAGGAAGAGTTCTTGAGGATTTCAGAATGCCACTAAATATATAATTGGATGTATTTGTTGATGACTATTATAAAAGATATATACCAGAGTTCCTCAATATATGCATATTGGGTCATTTTGTTTTGGAGGTTAATGATCCAACTCTAGTTTTTCCTTTGATTTTAGCTTGCATTATTCAGTCAAACCTAAATGGTAGATACACAGACAGTTGAGATTTCTCTTCTATCTTGGTAAGTGAACAAAGCCCAGGAGTATCTATTGCTATGCAGATTTAATGGAACCAGAAGCAAGAACTTTGAAAATAAACCTCACCTTTCCTCAAGTGATACTCTATACATATAACAATTTCTTTGTTCTATTTTTAGCTTAGTAACTTTTCCCTTCATCATTTTAAATATGGAACTTTTATATATATATATATATCTCTCTCTCAAGAGAGTCTTCCATTCATACAATCTAGGTGTCAGTAGAAAATAAATTAAATGTTTTAAAACCCTGTTAGAAAATACAATGAACTAGTTCAAAAGACAAAGGGCAAAGAAAATGTTTGCAACTATGACAAAGGGCTAACTTCCACAATATGTAAAGAGTATCTACCAATCAAAAAAGAAAATATGGAAAGCAATAGTGGAAAATGGGCAAAATATATCCACAGAAAAATCCTAGGGGAAAAATACAAATAATTGACTATATTTTGGATTAAAGAAATGAAAATTAAGACTTGAAATTTTTTTAACTTATGAAATTGGTAAAAATTAAAGGTTAAATATTTTAATGTCAAAAATTATATATGGAAATACGCACTTATAGATTTTTGGTGGGTGTATAAATTGGGCAACCTTATTTAGAAAACAATTTGCCTTCCCCTATTAAATATTAAATGACCATATGTTTTACATCTGTAATTTTACTTCTAGGAATCCATTCTAGATATATTTATTACAATATTGTTTATAGTAATAAAGGGGAAGTAATCTAAGGATTCTCCAATAAACAACCAGTCAAACAAATTATATGTGGACATATAGTAGACATATAGTTGACAAAATATATGTCAAATACCATGAAATTATTACAAGTGATGCAAATAGTCCAGCTGTGTGTTTAGTATAATCACATTTATCTTAAAAATTACATATGTGTCTGTGATTATAAAATACCGGAAAGAACACAGATGACCAGTTTCTAGGGAATGAGACTTGAGGTGGGGAGGGGATCTAAGATGTGAAACTTTTCCCTTTGAACCTTCAAAAACTGCTTGCTGCTTTCCATAAGGAGGAGGGAGATACTGTTTTTAGGAAAGGAAGGGAGGGAGAGAGCCCAGTAGTTGGCGTATTCATGTGGTGCGGGAGTTGGGTACCTTCCTACCTACCTCAGGTGCATGTCTGTCACTCTCCACCTATGGGCAAGGACCCCAGCACAGCTGGGTTTGACATTCCTTCTTTCTCTAGTTCAGTCTTCTGGCAATCTTCCTCTCCTAAAACAAAAAGAAAGAGTCAACTCAGGAAACCTGAGGGAAGAGAGGCTGAGTAAGGAAGCCTTATAGAGAACAACGTTTTCAAATCTCATATAAAGGATGCACATAAAATGTAGGAGACTCACATGACAGATTTGACAGTTACATTTAATAATGACTGAAATCTGAACCAAATGTATCTTCCTCCTTTGAAGTTGGTGAATGACAAACAGCTTAAATTTATTCCCAATCCTTAGCTGGAACAAGATATCCTATTATAATGGGTACGTCAAAAATGCCTTACATTTAGATCCCCACCATAAATACATTGGTGGGGCTGGAACTGTTCATTTCCCTTTTTTTAATCCTTATAGGCACCCTCAGAGTCTAGCTCCCTTCCCCTGTGCCCACTGCCCATTATGATGTACTTATCTAAGAGTCGTTTCATGTTGAATATAGCCCACAGGCTCGCTGTAGGAAAGGGGGCTCCTCTATACTCTTTACGCCACTATGCTTTCATGATGCTTCATATGAAGGCAACATATATGTTAAATTTCTTCAGCTTTTCAAAATATGGCAAAAATGAGAACTCAAATATCTGTCATTTAAGATGAATTGTGACTGTTCTCTCTGTTACATTTTCCGCTTGACAGTACTTCTAGGGGGGTCTTTTCTACCATATTTGCTTGTGCGCTTCCAATGTACAAAGCACCACAGGGGCTGCAAGATAAATAAAGCAGAGTTGTTTACTTGAAGGATTTAGGCTTACAAATAAGTCAATAGTAACTGGTGTTTACTGAGCACTGTTCCAAATAATTTACAGGAAATAACTGATCCTTACAACACCCTGATGCCATTATTAATCCCATTTGCCACTAAAAAAAAAAAATTAAGTAAATAAAATAAAAACCAAAGCTTCAAAAGGTCAAGTAATAGGCTCCAAGTCACACTGCTTATAAGTGGCAGACCCAAGAAGTCTACACCTGAGCCCACGCCTGGACTGCTGTGTTCTATGACTCAGGTCTCTATGCTAAGAGCTGTTAAATGCCCCTTAGTGATACAAGTGCAACAGGAATTCACACAGTGAACCTTGGGTTCTGCAGTCCTCACTCCCCCAGCTGCAGATCAGGGAACCTAGCAGCACAGGGGAGGTGAGTAGTGGGGGAGGGGGCAAAGCTTCGTCTGTCTTTACAGCTGCTCCCCATCATTTTCATCATCACCTGAGCTCCGCTTCCTGTCAGAGCAGCAGCAGCATTAGGTTCTCAGCGGAGTGGGACCCCTTCTGTATCCTATGCATGTGAGGCATCTGGGTTGCATACTCCTTATGAGAATCGAATGCCTGATGATCTGAGACAGAGATGTCGTGCACTTGAATCATCCTGAAAGCACCCCGCACCTGATCCGTGGTAAAACTGTCTTCCGTGAAACTGGTTTCTGGTTCCAAAAAGGCTGAAGACTGCGGATGTAGTTCATTTCTGTTTATAGATAGGAAAATCACTTGGGAAAAAGTAATGTTTTGCCTAAATTCTTCATGTGAATTAACGTGAAAGAGATTTTACCTGAACATGAACTCCACACTCCCTGTGCGCTGTTCTCTGCTCAGTATCATGCCTCTACTTTAGTCTGGGAGGTACAGAACGCTAAAACTCAAATAGGGAAAAGGTCTCCATGCGCCAGAGTAACAAACAGAAGCAGGGTACTTAGGGCATCACCTTCTATCAACATGAAACTCTGAGCCCTTTATTTTCTCATTTTTCTCTCTTAAGGGAAAAATGTTCTCTGCTGTGTCCTGAGGGATAATTGAGGAAAGACCTAGACAATTGGGAATACAATCAACACGCCTGCTCGCCAGACATCTCCATTATTAACCATACCACTAATCTTACCCTACTTGATCATTGCTGAAGTGTCATTTAAATTTTTTGTTTATGAAGGCTGGATAACTGAGGGAAAAATAAACTGAAAATGCCAGTGTACTATTCACTCTTCAGGAGACACATTGCTAAGCCAATTTTGTGCTTGGTTTCATCGACTATGCTTGTGTTAAGTTTCCAGGAAGGTCTGTATTGTTGTTGTCATCTATTTGAAGCTTTGCTGATTGTATTAATATTTAGCAAGTGGTCTGATTGCCATACCCAGCAGTAGGGCAGCCTGGGGTGTGTACTTGAAAGTGAGTTTATGTTCTCAGAAACACAGTAATTAGGAACTTTCTGAAAAATGTACAGTAGTTACTCTTGGCTTGTTATTGTACAAATTATTGAGGATCCAGAGGAACCAACCCTCACATGCTGTGGTTCAAGGGATATTGCTATGTGTTTTCCCCAGTGAGCACATTCTCTTGAGAAGACAGCTTTGCCAGATTATAAGCAGGGAGAAATAACCAAGTGATGCTTTATGGAAAGTGGGTGAGACCCTCCGAGGACTCTCAGCACCCAGCTGCCCCCTGCCAAGCCCCTGTTGCCCAGCAATTGCCACAAGTTTAGGCTGCTAGAAGTCTAACTTGATCCCAGGAAGCTAGAGCCAAAAGACCTAACATGAGGTTCTGGCGTTCCCCCTAAATGTTGTTTTTGGGAAAGGTACAAACGGAGCTCAGAGAAGAGCTACTCAAGCATGTGGGAGTCTCCTCTGAGGCCTGGATTTGACATGCGATGCTGCTTGAGCCATCTGGTGTGAGGCTAGTTTATTTAGTAAGTTAACAACTCTAGGAACATGGTATTACCATGAAATTCATCTCCCAGTTTGGGAGAGGATTGCCAAACTGGTAGAAACATACCAATCATACTGAAATGGCTCTGATGACTTTTTTTGTAGATGCTAGATAGATAGTCACAGATACGGATGTAGATTTATATCTGTATCTTGGCCAATGAAAGACAAGAGAGAAGAATATGGGGATGGTTCAGTCAAGTAGGTAATAATATGTATGTTGAGTGACACTTCGGTATGTGTTTCAATTCCTCTTTCAAGAGAAAAGAAATGAAGTAGATCAGCCTCCAAAAGGATAGTTCTCTTAAGCCAAAAGCAGCTAATTACTTGAGAATAGAACACTTATTTCTCCAGAAATCAGAAACAGATTTTTAAAAGGAGGAAAGAATCCACTTCCTGTCCTGTCCCAGAAGACAAAAACTGAAGCATTCATAATTAGCATTATAATTAATAAAGCAACAACTAACATTTCTTGAGAATCTAAGTACTAAGCATCGTACAGGCACTGAGGAATGAACTCATGCAACATTTTACCACCATAAAACGTATGTAGGCTGAAAAAGAATGATGAAGGATACTTTCTCCAGCAGAGGCTGTTGTTGATTTTAACATCTCGTTTAGTTGGAGAAGTGATGAGACCAGATAGAGGCAATACGGAAGGGTTGTGTGATGTCAGCACAGATCTGGGTGTGCAGCTCAGGTTGCTGTCACATATGTAAATTTATTTAAATGGGGTAATCTGTCTGTTTTAATATGATGTGTATCCAACCATTGGGTTGTAGAAGTTTCAAAGATTTTATTTTTTGACAGGATGCCTGCCGTTTTTCTCTCTTGACTCCCGCTTGTTTTATTCATTTTGGGGTAGTTGCCAATTAGACCCAATTGGTAAGTATATCATTAATGGACAACTTCAATTTCCTCTTCAACTCCAGTCAAGAAAGTTAACCACAGAAGCCTTAACTTCCTCTAAAAATTTCTAACAATATCACTCCCTGTGACTGCTATTTACCTCTGTCTCTTCTAAGATACTCAACCACATCAGAGATTAGTTACTCCTTATTATGTGTCATCCTAAAGACACTACATAGAACAGCTTGGCATTGCTGCCAGGGCATCACTAGAAGGAGATAAGGACTTATTTAGGTTCCAAGCACTACACTGGGCATTCTTGTGTATACTATCTTTTTTAATACTCACATAAACCCTTCAAATTAGGGATTATCTTCCTCTTTTATAGCTGAGTAAATGACAGCTCAAAGAGCTCGAGCCTTTGTCTTCAGTTAGTGGGATATATGGGTGCAAACTTTGGCTGATATGATTTCAGAACAATTTCTCCTCCTATCCCATGCATGGAAGTATTGTTTCATTTAGAAAGAGGTTTCCCCAAATTTTGTTACTTTGGAAATCTTGGGGGTGATCATTTCATCCAACAATTATTTGAGCATCATCTCTGTGCCAGACACTAGAGAAGGGTTGGTTCTGTTGAAATGAGTCATCAAGCAGGACTTCGGGGAGAGGATGGTGGCTCATGGCAAGGTGGTGAATGAGCAGTGTCAGGAGGAAGTGGATAGGGTGCTGGAGAGCAGGGTGGGGATGGAGATAGGCAGAAGAGCTTCTGACGGTGTATCCGTGGCTACAGTCTTTCTTCATGTGACTCGTGGACTTCCCTTTGTCATCCTATGCCTGAGAATATATGAAGGAGGCTGGGAAGGCAAAGGGACGTTCAATTGTCATCACTGGCATCTTGTTTGATCATTGCACCATCATCAAATGCATTGGGATAACCATGACGTGAAATTTTCCATCATTGGGGCTATAATTGTCCCCTGAGAAAGATAAAAACTCCATATGTCAAAGATCATAGTAGAACTTCATCCAGGGAGCTCTGGAAGTGGGACAGACTAACAGCCTTGGGTTTAAACCTTGAATGCCAAACTCAAGGGATTCTCCTGCCTTGAAAAGAAAATTAAGCTTCCTCTGGACAGATTACATGCACAATCATGCATTGCTCAACAATGGGGATACATTGTGAGAAATTTGTTAGATGATTTTGTCATTCTGAGAACATTTTAGAGTGCACTTATACAAACCTAGATGGCATAGCCTACTACACATGGCTATATGGTACAGCCCATGGCTCCAGGGCTACAAACCTATAGCATATCAGTGAACTAAAAGCTATAGGCAATTGTAACACAATGGTAAGTATTCATCTATCTAAACACCTACATAGGAAAAATATAAAACTAAAAAATGGTATGCCCGTGTAGGGTACTTACTGTGAATGGAGCTTGCAGGACTGAAAGTTGCTCTGGGTGAGTCAGCGAGTGACTGGTGAGTGAATGTGAAGTCCTAGGTCCTACAACACTACTGTACACTAGAGTAGACTTTATTAACACTGTGCACTTAAACTAAACTAAATTTCTTTCTTTGAGACAGATTCTCACTCTATTGCTCTGGGTAGAGCCATGGCCTTAGTTTAGCTCAGCAACCTCAACTTTGGGGCTCAAACGATCCTCCTGCCTCAGCCTCCCAAGTAGTTGGTACTACAGGCATCCACCACACTGCCTGGATAATTTTTATATTTTTAGTAGAGACAGGGTCTTCCTTTTGTTTAAGCTAGTCTCAAGTTCCTAAACTCAAGGGATCCTCTTGCCTCAGCCTCCCAGAGTGCAGTTATGAGCCACCACACCTGGCCCTAAATTATTTTTTTTAAATCTTCATTCAAAAATAAATTAGCCTTCACTTACTACAAATTTTTTCATTTGATAAATTTTGCAAAAAATATTTTGGACTCTTGTAATGATACTTAAAACAGAAACATATGGATATTTTTCTTCTGTCTTTATTCTGCAAGCTTTTCTTAAAATTAATTTAATTTTCTTTACTTTTAAAATTACTTTTAATTTTCTTTACTTTTATTAAAAGCGAAGGCACACACTAATTAGCCTAGGTTTAAACTGGGTCAAGATAACTAAGATGTCACTAAGCAATAAGAATTCTTCAGCTTATTGGACCATCCTGGTATCTGTGGTCTGTCATTGACCCAAATGTCTTTCTGCCATGCACAACTGTACATCAAGAACATCATTTTGCCTTCTGTGGGTGCTCTGATCTGTTCAGCCCAATCATGCAGAATTTCTACTGCCTAACCAATCCAGGGAAAGGCCTTGTAAAATACAAATACCAAATTCATGTTCATTTCACTTAAGACCATGATAACTAGCCATTTTTCAGATATTCTCAACCGAATATGTTCAAAGTTTTCTCTGCCTTTTAAAGAGTCTTTTCTCCAAAGAATAATTTTTGTAAGGAAAACATTACAATCTCTACCTCTGCCATCTCTTCATTTTCTAAAGTGGCTTGACACAAGTGAGCTATGTACCTGAATTTTTGTCATACTTGTTAATGAAAAGTCACTTTGTCAATCAAGATAATAGTGAAGTCAAAAGAATAACTTCGGGGAGCAGAACAAATTTTAGTGAAACTGATTTCTTGGCATTTGCCTGTCTTATTTATCTAATCCACTTTCCTATTCGGGCTAGGAGATTTCTGTTTTCCAACAGAGGACTTTCCACATTGGAATTACTTGCTCAAGGACTGGGTCAGTTCTTATAAATAAGTAGGTCTGAACAGGAAAGCAGTCTACCATTCTAAGATCTCTTAGACATTTTCACATTTGGGGAAGAGCATTTGAAGTCTATTTTCAGATGAGAAAGATTTGGGTTGCAAGTGTGTGACTGGCATTTTGGTCTCAATAATAGCAAAGTTACTGTTTCAGATATAATACTTTCCTCTCACAATAATATAGACTTTCTTGATGATTCCATCTCCCTGTGTCATTGTTAACTGAAAGACCTGCCATATTTTTCTTACTATTTTTCTAGTTTCTTCTCCTACCATACACCAGGTGGACCTATGTCCCACCCATTCCAAGCTACTTGTAATTTCCTTCAAACAACATACCCTATCAGATATGTTCTTGTTTCCTTTTGACATGACCTAAGCATCATCTTCTCCCCCACCCTAGCTATCTAGCCCAAATCTACACTCCCTCTGAGTCTCAGATCAAAATCCTTCTTCTCTCTGAAATCTTAGGAGAACCCCCATTCCAACTAATCCCCTCCCCACCATCCTCAGAGCACTCCGTGTAAACCTCGGCCAGAGCACCATTTCTTTCGGCAGTATGAATCTGCCTGAATGTCCCCTGTCATCTGTAGACTGTGAGCTCCTGCAGGGCAGAACCTGCATGCCATTCATTTCTGTCATCCTGAGACCCTAGCACAGCAGCCGGCACATGCAAGTAGGTGCTCAATAAATGGTTATTGCAAATATGGTTTCCCTGGCCTTATTTTTAGCTCCGATTTCTAGCCTAACACAAAGATGTAATAGTAGGTATTAGATATCAAAAGTTATGAAGGACAGATAAATAGTAAAATAATAATGACATAGAAAGACTTAGGAAGGATAAATCAATAGGAACATGTCGAGGCAGAGACCATCGCGCATACCTCCCACTCACGGGCCTGAAAGCATTTAGTCTGGGAAATCTGTGTTCCTGTTGAATCATGATTGTTGTTCCGTCATTTCCGTCTTATGAATTTAGAGAGTCTGAGAATATGTATTTTATAGCAGCCAATACCATCAGGGCTTCAGTATTTCCATTTACATGAAAAAAAGAAATAACTATTGATTTTCCTCCACTGATTCAAAGTGATAGTTGCCCAGGGCCGCTTTTCCTTCTAGATTAGGATCAGTCCATTCAGTAGAGATGCATTGCTAACTTCAGAAAGTTAGATACACATAAAATCAATTGGAAAACTTCCACTGAATGAGCACTTTTGCACCATAATCAACCATTTTACAGTGAGATATATTTAGAGAAGATAAGGTGAAAAAGTAGCCTGGGGTTTTAATTTGTTTAAGATAACCATTTTAAGGCCAGGGAATTAATTATAAGACTCTTCAAAGTGCCTTCCAAGGATTTATGATAATTTGTCTATCCCTTCAAAATAGTATTTGCATTATTTCAAGCCATGGAAACTAATGGAAGTAAAAGTGAAGCTTAGTTCATTGAGAAATGACGGCCAATAGCGCGCCCAGGTGTCGCTAATAAAGTTGTCATAGGTTTTTACAGAATAAATGTTTTTTAACCTTGAACCCTCAGTTCAAGATCATTAACCCTCGAGACAAATGAAAAAAATAGCCATGTTGTGCCCTAATTATGGCCAAATAAAGAAGCAGTTGTTCTCTTTGCTTTTTGTTTTGGGGGGGTTTTGTTTTGTTTTTGGCACCCATAGCTGGAACAAATAAGCAGCCCTCCTCACTGAACAGGCTGTCCCTGTTTCTGTGTTGAAGGCTGGGCTTCGGAAGCCCATGAGGAGTTTCACATGCTACAACCCAGCAGGCAGACGTTCAAGTCCTGAATCACAGGCAGGCAAATCACTGACCCTTGTTGGCTAAGGAGCCTTGACACCTCCGGTCCATGTGGGTTTCTGTGGATAATTCCCGGGATGAGGTAGCATGGAAACACAGGTGTGCCTTTGCTAAAACAGTCAGGAGAAGATTGAAGAGTCAGCTTTTCTGACCATCAAACAAATCTGCAGTGAGCTTTCCTATTAGCAGTGTTTCCAATACCCAAAGGAAGTTCATGCTAACTCTGGTGCACACTGGAATTCATTCTGAACTCCTGGGGGAGACTGGGAAATAGGCAGAGATTCAGCATGATGTGGCCATGAGAAGAGTTTGGAGAGAAGCAGAAAGTTCACTTCACTCTCGTATTTCCACTCTTAGGTTCTGTTTTCTTGGCAGGCATGGAGCAGGATTTCTATTCTGTTGATTTGCTTTCATTACTCAAGTCCTAAGAACAGTTATAGTGAGTATGAATTATAGTTCATAAACGGAGGTGTGTAGGAAATGTCACATAATAAAATTTTTTTTCCTTTATTCAGATAAATCCAACTCTAAGTCTCCTTCCATCTAGTTTTTGCAAATTCTATCTTAATCTCTATTCGAAGTCTCTCTAACTCTCTCCCTTCCTTCCTCCTTTCCCTTCCTCTTCCTCGTCTCTCCTCTTTCTCCCTTCTTTCATGCTCATGCTAATTGCCTCATGCTTATAGAGTACTTGAAAATTGGGGCTCAGCGCCTGTGGCTCAAGTGGCTAAGGTGCCAGCCACATACACCTAAGGTGGCGGGTTCGAATCCAGCCCAGGCCCGCCAAACAACAATGACGGCTGCAACCAAAAAATAGCCGGGCACTGTGGTGGGCGCCTGTGGTCCCAGCTACTTGGGAGGCTGAGGCAGGAGACTCACTTGAGCCCAGGAGTTGGAGGTTGCTGTGAGCTGTGATGCCATGGGACTCTACCCAGGGGGGATAGCTTGAGGCTGTCTAAAAAAGAGAGAGAGAAAGAAAAAATGAGAAAATGCTTCTTAACTTTTGTCAGCCAAGGTCACCACTGATACGGTAGCTGTCTAAGCCTGCTGAACCTCTCCAAGGCAGGCAGCTCTCATGTTTCCCGGCAAATAAAGCCAGTGGGGTCTTGGCAGCAGCTGGCATCAGTGGCCCATAAGGTTGAGCAGCCTCAGGTCCAGCGCCCCCTGGTGTACTTCCCAGCAGTCCCCCTCACACAGGGTGCCTGGGGTAGTTATCACCCTTGAGAACTTATAACTGGTGGGGCAGCTATAGAAAATAAGTAAGTAAAATGTATAGTGTATTGGATAGTGGTAAGTACCAAGGGAGGTAAAAAGCAGAGGTAGCAGAAAAAGGGCTGCAGGGAAGTGGCTGAAATTTCAAGTAGCCTAGTGGGAAAGCAAGGAGAGATGGGAAGGGAAGCAGTGTGAACCCAGGTGGGTCAGATGAACCAGCGAAGGAAATGAGGAAGGAGCAGGTAGTGAGGTAAGAGGGCAGCCAGGAGAGAGCACTGAAGGAGAGAAGAAAATGGAATTTTCCTTAACCTTTGTAAGGCTGTGCCTGAGACAGGCCCCTGCAACAAAAGACAGATTAATAAGAGCAAAGCAGGTGTGCACTGCAGATCACAGGGGAAAGCGCTCCGAAGCAGTGGTTTGGGAGTCTGTGTCCCTAGAATAATATCCAACAAAGAGCACTATGGTTAGGGAAGTGACAGGACAAAGCTGAACGCGGTCCCAGGATCCCAAAGGCAGGACCACATGGGAAGGGGAATCTCTGGGGAGTACAGTCTGTTCACAGAGCCCTCTGGATTCTTTCTGAGCTTATAAGGATCTGTTCAAAGAGAATTTATATCTTGTCTTCAGGTGGGAATGAGGCCAACGAGCAAATAGAAAGACCTTTTGTTTTCGTGATTCTCTGTCCTGCTTTTAGGCGAACAGAGGACAGGCAGAGGCTCCTGCACCTTCCTCATAGGAATTGTTATGGTCTGCCCTAGGTAAGAAAGGGAAGGTCACACAGTCCTTTCTGTAACTGCTGCTTCCCAGTTGTCTCCGGCTTTAAAATACTATATCAAAGAGGTGTATTTTGTAGTAAAACATTCTGATTTCCTTTGGCCATGGTCTTGGAGATAGGTGAAGGATGTTTATGTCCAGCAGGAGGGAATGGCCACCTGTGTCGATGTTGCTGGTGGACCTAGTCAGAGGAGACCAGGACATGACCATGAGGCAGGCGTGAGTTTCCTCTTCTCCCCGTCCTGGGCTTGAATTTCCTTTCTGTCTCAGGGACCCTCCACTTCTCCATCATGGAAGACACTTGCCACTTTCTCCGTTCTCTTTAGGACATTAGTGAACTTAGGCTTTTACGAAAGTCATGGAGAGAGCTGAGCTCCAGACAATTTCTGTTCTCTTGCAGCTTTGACCAGCAACACAAGCTCCCCTGGGACTAGATACCCAAGTGGCCTTTTTGAAATGAGGAGAAGAAAGAACAAATGGAAAACAATCTAAATTAATTAATAACTCCACAAATTATCCTGCTGCACAAAAATGAGGCCTCTCGTTTGCTTTGCCTCTTTACTTTGAGGCAAAGCACCAAGTAGTGAATATACTAAATATATAGGTAGACGATTTTCCCTAGTGCAGTGAAACCCCTATTGAATGGGCGGGGTGGCCGAACGTCTGCTTTTAAATAGACCCAAATAGCCAGTGTTAGAGACTGAACTGCAAGAACAGTGCCTGTCTCCCACCCTTCACCTCTACCACAAGGGTGATATTGCATCAACCACATACAATTAAAACAGGTATCAGTGCTTGGCTTACGCAGTGCCAACTAGGTTTGTTTGTCATTGATTATAGACACACTCAGGTTTAACCACCTGACAGATGTTGTCTTATATGAATCATTTTAACCCAACCCAGGGGTCAACCAACTTTAGCCCATGGGCCAAATCCAGCGCATCATCTGTTTTTGTAAATAAAGCTTCACTGCAGTGGAGCCAGGCTCAGCCTTTACACGGTGTCTCTGGCTGCTTCCTGCCACAATCCCACAGCTGGGTCCTTGCAACCAAGTCCACATGACCAACAAAGCTGAGAATGTTTACTATTTGCTCCTTGACAGAAAAAGTTGCTGATGCTCAGTTTAAAATAGACTTCTGGAAAAATAGTTTTCATGGGTCTCATTCTGTGCTCTTTTGTATTCATTTGCTTCAGGGGGGCACATCATGGATTTCTCTATTCTTCTTTGAGTCTTCTCAAAACTCTCCGTTCCCTTTGGTTTTATCCTAGGGCATTGGTTCTCAAAATATGGTGCTGGGACCAGTGGCAATAACATCACCTGCAAACTCCTTTGAGATGCAGATTCTCAAGTCTCATGTTGAGGATGGGGCCCAATAGTGTGTGTGTTAAAAGCTTCTCCAGGAGAGTCTGATGCACACTCATTCTAAGCCATTCTTCTAGAGCAAACACTGTTAAGAAGAGCTTATAACTTGCCATGGGGATTTCTATACACCCCTTCTCTGACAGTGTGCAATGGGCAAACTAGATTTTGCACATTAGAATTAGGATTTTAAGAGCAGCCCTTAAGATTTTGATTTCTTATTTGCAATATTAAGATAGCTCCCTTTCTAGAATAATGGTACTAGCACTTATTATTGCACTTGGATAGATTCTTGGCCTTAGCAGTGGAAAGGAGCCAAGTAGCTGTTCCACATAGACAAAAGAAGGATAACTGGGTTAAATACCCCAGTGATTAAGGACCCAAAGTACCCAATGCATGCCTCTGGGCCAGGATGTCTCCTGATTCTTCATTGCCAAGTTTCCCTGATGTGTTTAAATGATAGAATGCAACAGAGTATTTGTTTATAAGGGATAAAAGTAAAAGGGATTTATTTTCAGCACAACCACGGATATGCTTGAACATGAGAAAAATTTTTAATTGATACTTTCCCTTTATTGGATCTATGCAGGTGCTGTTATGTTGTTGCTGTTTTCTTTCTCTTAATGATCTAATTCTTCCCTGGAGTTTCATTGCTCCATGTAGCTAGAACAAAAAATAGCTCTGATAATGAGCAGCTGTGGTTCTGCAGGAGCGAGAAACCTGAACCAGGAAACTGGAGAGGGCAGCAGCTAGTCCTGGCCTTTTTCAGCCAGGAAGAGAAGCAACAAAGGAACCAACAAACTCAGGATACTGAGATTGGCATCTACGTTAAAAAGCTACCAGAAACCAGTTTGAATGGCTAAAATATGAATGAAGTTAGAGGACTGTACAAACTGGCTTGTGCGGGATTAAGTAATTCTAGTTTATACCTGTCGTTCCAGAATAATTATTAATGATAATCCTTCACTTGTTAATGTATCCTGACTATATAATAAATGGTGTAGTCACCTTCATGACAGATGAAAGGTGGAAGTGGCGATGACCAGAGACCAGACTGCAAGCAAAGAAATTTAGGTCAGGATTATTGAAAAGGGACAGAGATCAGCCTGGACAGGGGCAATGATGGCATCTGCACCCTGGGGTAGTTAGAGACCCCTTTTATATGGGGCCGCAGAGTGTGGGCAAATCCCACAGCTTACCAGAGGGGGTTGGTGGGTTAGAGTCCTTGGCAGGAATTTCCTTGAGGGGTGGGGCTGACTAGCTCCTTTGTATTCTTTATTTCAGAAGGAGAGGAGGAGGAGGAGAGGGGAAGGGTTCCTGTAGGACCATGTTAGGTTCCCCAACAAAAGATAACCCACTCAAATGCAAAAAATACAGACTCTGGACTTCCTAATGTGTCATTCTTGAAATCCAATTCAGACATTTATTAGTTGCATGAATTTTGCAATTTACTCTCTATGTCCCAGTTTCCTTAACTGTAAAATGGGGGTAATAATACACTTGACCCTTAAACAGTACTGGGTCAGCAGCCCACCATTGACTGGAAGCCTTATTGATAACATGAACAGTCAATTAACACATATTTTGTATGTTTTATGTACATACATATATAATATATTGTATTCTTACAGTAAGGTAAGCTAGAGAAAAGAAAATGTTAGTAAGAAAATCATAAGAAAGAAAAAATATGTGTACTATTCACTAAGTGGAGTGGATCATCATGTAGGTCTTTTTTATCCTCATCATTTTCACGTTAAGTGAGCGGAGGAAGAAGAGGGTCACAATCCCCCTGGCCAAGTGCCAGACACCTGGTAGGTGCTTAGCAACTGCTACTTCCCCTTGGGCAGAAAAAATAACTACCTATAGCGGGCTGGCCTGATGGATTTCACTACACTGTCATTCACTCCAACCCAGAAATTCATGACCAATTTTGTTTTAGTTCCGTTTGTAATTAGCTCTTTTAACATAAGGAGCTGTAAAGATATCAAGAAAAAAAATGGTCTTTCAGAGAAAGCCATATTTGCTCTGAAAATATAAGTTCCGTTTTCACAAAGTGGAACCAGAGGCTCAGATTTGTTGGGTGCCGCTGCACAGTCCTTTCCAGAAGCAGAAATGACAGCATTGCTATGCCTGGTGTTACAGTCAGCGGTGGGGAGGATAACACATTGTACCTGACTCTGGACAGTCCAGCATTCAAATTGAGAGCTTGACACCAGAGGCAGGCAGATGAAAATCAAAATGTGATTTTTATTAATGATGAAGTTGTTGGAGATAATGACCTAGAGAATTTGCCCACTTCAGCTCCCAGACACTTTACCAAAGAAGAAATTTGGGTCTACAACAGACACTTTTTACCAAGATCACTGCCTGGCATTGGTTCCTGGAGGGAAAAAAGATAGAAACTAAATTCCTCATACTCAAGGACTTGTATTAGACTAGTTCTATTGTTAACAGGAAAAAAAAAAAAAAACCTATGTAAAACAATTTTAAAAGGTTTATTCAGAGCCAAATATGAGTGACTTCCTGAAGCTACACAGTTTCAGGAATTCCTGAGAAACTGTGCCAAAGGTGGTTGGGCTACAGTTTGTTCTTAGACATTTTAGAGAGACAGGAGTTACAGGTAACATCATAGCTCAACATAGGGAGGGTATACACGGGTTGGACCTGAAAAGGGGCGGCATGTTAAAGTGGGGCTTACAGTTAAAGATGGGTTCAGAGATCCTTTGATTTGCAATTGGTTAAAGAAAAAAAAAACTTTGTCTAAAGGCTTGGAATCAGTTGAAAGGAATGTTTTAAGTTAAGATAAGAAGTCTGTTGATCACAGAGCAAGACACAATATAAGACTCAGACTTCAGTCATCCTTTGAGCAAATTGATGGCTACAGACCTAACTTGACCTTTGCCTTGCATGGCCTTAGGTGCTGTTTGTAATTTAGTACATTTAGTGTCTCATTGCCAAAAAGAATCTGTTTTGTCAGCCTTATGGTCTCTATTTTAATATTAATGCTGGTCAGTTGTAGTGTCTGAACTCCAAAAGAGAAGTATTTGACTTCCCTTTCTGTCATGGCTAGGAACTTATTTTTAAGGCTTTTCTAGGGTCTCGTTGGCCAACGGGGAATCCAGTCAGTTGGCAGAGGGCTTGGAATTTTATATTTTATGCTAACCAATCATGAGACAGATCAGGTTATTTAATTCTATATGTGGAAAAGAGTAAAGGCAGGATGTCAGGCTAAATGTGTCACTCTAAAGGAGCTCCCTCCACATGGAAACATGAAATAAGAGGAAAGAAGGTCCCCCCAACATTGTTGTGCTTTTTTTTTTTTTTAATCAAGGGTTTAGTCATGGTAAAGATGTGTTCAGATTAAACTCGACAAGTTATCTTTTAGAAAGAGATACCCTGGTAATCAAGTAAAAACCACATATCACTTTTCCCATTTATGGGATTAGAAATTGGATTAAATACCATTACTAGAGCTAAAATAATCGGTGTCTTTCCTTTGTTTCATACATGACAATGCTAGTCAGTAATTTTAATAACCTTAGGGATAAATGAAGGTCATCCCAGCCTACAGCACATTAGCTGCTAAAACCTGCCAATCACCTCAGCAGGAACAGAATTAGGTTTCTATTTCAATCATATAGTTCCTATTCATTTCCAATGGAGGAAATAATAGCTTCATGGATGTCCTTCCAGCAAAGGGAAGAGTATAAACCTGTATTCATATATTTCTTCAGTGTCTGAAATACTTTGTTGCTCTAGCTGGTTCCAATACTGAGAAATAGCAAGGCTTCTCTTTAAAAGTGAAAGATACAATGATGGCTGCAACCAAAGAATGGCCGGGCGTTGTGGCAGATGCCTGTGGTCCCAGCTACTTGGGAGGCGGAGGCAGGAGACTCGCTTGAGCCCAGGAGTTGGAGGTTGCTATGAGCTGTGATGCCATGGCACTCTACCCAGGGGGATAGCTTGAAGCTCCGTCTCAAAAAAAAATAAAAATAAAAATAAAAAAATAAAAGTGAAAGATAGCTGGACTGAAATTGGCTATTTGAGTCCCTAAGAATTTAGGCTCTTTCCAGTGTAATCCAGATGGACAGGTAAAATGGGAAAACTCACCCAGGTCACTTGCCATGTTATTCTCTAGCCCTCTGACCCCTGCTGAGGCCCAGTGGTTTAGGCCAAGAGGCCACCCAAATGGCTGTCATCTCCACTATTAGCAATGTGGGAGCCAAACTAATTAACTCAAGTCACAAGTCAAGCTATCTCCTTTTGCTGTTTATTCAGAACAATAGGCCACCAAATACCAAGGACCTTATCATACCTAGGTGTTACAGCCCACATCCTGACCCCCTCTCCTTTGTCCCACTAGCCCCCTTGTGCACTCAGCCCACATCCTGACCCCCTCCCCTTTGTCCCACTAGCCCCCTTGTGCACTCAGCCCACATCCTGACACCCTCCCCTTTTTGCACTCCCCACTCTACTCTGCACTCGCCCCACTTGCAACCTTTATCCCTTCCTTCTCATTCACTCACCTGAGACAAAGAAGACTCGTCCCTGAGCCAGTCAACCCTGAACATGACCACCCTGTACCTGTCAGTTTAGGACAGACATGGTTTACCTACCAATAAGGGGATGGGGTGGGATGGTCTAACGGGAGGGAAGAGGGAGAAGTATAAAGGGACTTTCTCAATAGTCTCTAAAGGCTGTTCCCACTTTTTCTTAAAGGGCAGCCCAGGCTCTGAGCTTAAATGAATAAAATTCCTCTTGCCTTTGCAGTGGCCTCTCAGAGTGGTGCTTGAATTGAGTCTGAGGGTTAACAGCAGCATACAGTGTCGAGGTATGACAGTTGGTCCCTTATTATAATCACCCATTCACTCCCATCCTTTCAGCTGCTCTAGTCCTAAGGTGTGGCTCCTAAGCTTGCACCTTTTATTTTTGTTTTATTTCATAAGCAGTTATTTGAACTACCTTCTGAGTGTGAGGCACTATGGGAACCAGAATGTTACCTAAGAAGACTACTGAGTCTGTCAGAGGAACAGCTTACAAATGAGTAGACCAAACTTTTATTAAAACAAATAGAATAACTGCCAAAAGACATTCTTAAAAAAAAAAAAAAAAGAGCAATGGAAACATAAAAGAACAGATAATTAACATTGCTCCAGGGAGTTAGAAAGAGCTAACTGGTAATGTTTGAACTAGACTTTGAAGACTGAGTTGGGGGTCTCTGAGGAGCTAAATAAATAGTACCCCATTTCCTCATCCAACTTCTGACCAATTTGAGAAATAAAAGAAGTACTTGGAAAAACCCAAAATATCATTTTTGTTACTTATGGGAGACAATGTGGTTTCAGGTCTATTGGCCAAATAGGCTTAGTGGTACCCCCAAATTAGGCAGAACCCCGCAGTGAGCCTTCACCTCCCTACCTCACTGTGCATCTTCAGGAGTAGGGTTCCCGGAGGAGCCAGAAGATCTCACGTTCTCTGCAAGCAGGAAGATGCCCAGAGGAAGCAGGGCCAGGCTGAGCTGAGCAAACCCAATTATTTGTATGTTTGCTTGTTTTTCCAACTTTCCTGAGGGGTCAAGTGCATAAAGAGGCACAGAAAACCTAAGGATGTGCTTGGGAAAAATTCCTCCTCTTGAAACCAAAAGGAGGGAAATACTCCTCTCAGAAAGAATGGCTAAGAGAAAGTTTAAAAATAATCTTCCACAGCAGATGGTGAAGATATCTGATGACACCAAGACCAGGGTAAAAAGGAAGCTCTGGGGGAGAGGAGGATGCACTTGAAGGTTGGGTGGAGAAAAGGGGGAGCCTCGTATAGCACCTGAAAGGACCGGGCTTCTTTCTAAACACAGTGGAAGCCCCTGTACTTTTACAGAAAGACCGTATTTATGACTAACTAGAGTCACGGAAAGATTGTTGAGGAGGCAGGAAATCAGGACACAATTGCAGTAGTCCACAGGAAAATCAATGAGCATGGACACTGGGCATTGGGCATAATTCCTGATTTCACAAGAATTCAAATCACATCTAAGTAACCTGGATGTCTGGTCAGTTGATTCAGGGAAAATTACTCATGTTCATAAAACCTTAAACATTTATCTGGAAATAATTAGATTGTTATTTAACCTATGACAGATCAAGAGACACTTGCTGGCAATTCAGTATCCTGCCTTTTTCACTCATATTTTAGTAACTACTACACATGGAACATTGTATGATACGCTGGTAATATAGAGATAAGTCTCCCTAATAGAGGAAAGAGAGGCCGATATATGTGATCAGTGAGATAAAACTTCAAAAGAGATATGGAAGGTACTGGGAGAATTTTTTTATACTCTCATAGTTGATTGACAAATGTATAAATTATATTCATTGGCATTGCTTTATTTAAAAAGTAAATAGTATGTGGGCACACAGTGAGCACAGTTAATTTTTCTTAGTGAGGTTGAAGGGGAAGTCCTGAGGAAGACATGTCTTTGAATCTGGCAAGTGAAGGGTGCATAGAAAACATCTGAAAGAGCATTCCACAAAAAGAAAACAGAGCTCACTGGATTGGGGCAAGAAGTAATTGCAGTTTCCCTCAACAGATACAAAGAAAAAAGTGTTTACAATCTGGGAAAGGTAAATTAATATATATATACCCCCAGCAAGGTCTTTCTCACTCCTACCATTTACCTCCTTGCCCAGCTCTTCCCCAAATCACAGGTATTTCTGTGTTTTTTTCACTCCATAATTCCCCCAACTGCTTTGCTCCTTGCTAACTTTGCAAGAAACCAAGAAATGTACATGGCCTATGGACTTAGATGCGGGCACATTTGCAGGGGAGGGGATGTGGGCAAAGTATGAAGAAGTGAAATAAGTTAGAACCACTCTGACTACCTTATATTTGAGAAGGCAATGCCTTTTGATGTGGGTTTTGAATAGAGCAGCCACGAAAGACTATATAGCTTTGTTTGGGGCTGTACACTTAGATCAATTACATTAAAACATTCAGTCTTCAAACAATGGCCCAAAGAAAATAATGCTGGCTTTTTCCTTTTATGAAAGTAATACTTGCCTTACAGCCCAAAGGGGATTGACCATCCCCTTTCTATTGAAATTATTCATGGGAATGCTGCTTGGATGTCCTGGTAATACATTGACATTATTAGCTGAATATTTTCATCAAAGCCATCTGGTCATAAGGGAAAAGCTGTTCCCATTGATTAAGTCAAAAGCTAAGTTAGTTTATGAGCACATAATACACTTGGAGTTGATTTATGAGTTTTGTTACTTGGCATTTACATCTCTTTCCAACACGCTCAGAAGACTTAACAAGCTGATTGAAATGCTAAGGAGAGGCCCTGGTAGAAGGCATTTGGGGAGTGAGACAAAAGGTCACCTACCCCAAAGCAGAGAGTTTTAGCCTTTTTTATAAGGCTAAAACCAAGATAAAGGAATGTGGTTTTCTCAGCATATTATTGGTCTGCAAGAGAGTATTCAAACTTTGGAAAAGCATGTTCCAAATTATTTGTTTGTTGGTACATTCTTTTGGTTTAAACATGCAATGCATTCATTTTCCTTTCATCCTCATGAATCATTTATACATTTAAAGCTGAAGCTTTTCATGGGCTTAATAAATATATATAAGCATGTTTGTATTTGTGTTTGTTTAACCTTAAAGTCCATATTACTTGCTAGATTACTTTCTGCTCTAAGTACTTTAAAAATAGTAACTCATTTATTACTCAAAACAGCTCTATGAATCATAAATTTACTCTGTGTGTTCGTTATTGTGTAAAATACCAAAATAAAGTTATCCCTCGGTATCCATGGGGGACTAGTTCCAAGACCTCCCCTGAATACAAAAATCTACAGATGCTCAGGACCCCTATATGAAATGGCATAGTATTTGTACAAGGCCTACACACATCCCCCTATATACCTTAAATCATCCCTAAATTATTTATAGTACATAATATAATATAAATGTTATGTAAATAGTTACATCATATTGTTTAGGTAATAATGACTGGGGAAAAAAGTCTGTACATATTCAGTACAAATGCTTTTAAAAAGTATTTTGAATCCATGGCAGGTTGGATCTTCAGATCTTATATATATTTACTAACTGTATTTTTTTTTTTTTGTATGTCAATACATGTCAAGATGTACTTGTGACCTTTTAGGACGAGGTCATATGGTTCCAGAGAATATGTGGTTAGTTTTGTGAAGTCTAGCCCTGCTGTCAGGGTTAACAATAGCAAAGAGCTACAAGAGACTAGTGTAGTACATGTGGAGAACCAATCAGTGGATGCACAGTCAGCAGGAAGCCAGTTGGAAACCATGAGCAAGGATATGAGGGATCCCGCCCAGTTGTAGATAGGCAGCCATTGTCTAGGGAAAAGCCTCATCTGAGAGAATGAGCCAGACTTCCAGGGTGTAGGGTAGAGATCAAAGCCCACTGCAGTCAAGGGAAGACTTGAGTCCTGGGGCCCATGGTGAGCAGGTGAGCAGTGAATGCCCCAGCCTGGTAGGGATATAGCCATCATGCTACTCTCTGGGTACTACAGCTACTCAGAAAGGAGTGATTGCTCCCTGTGCCTTGGGCTTAGACCTTTGGGAAGACGAGATCTGAACTCTGTCTGTTGCTAGGATGAAGTTTCCTCCTATACTACACAGGTGACGTCCAATCTCTTTGTGTGAAAGAAGCAGATGAGCTTACCAGGTTAGTGAGTGGCTGCCCACATGGTCATCAGTCATGCACCAAAGTGAAGTCCCTCCAGCTGCCTGTGCAGATACTAGGCCTACACTCAACATTGACCTGAATACTGAAAACAAAACAAAATAAATCTCCTATCCCAAATGCCTCTTCTATAAAAGACTCTCAAGTCCAAGTATGCACTTTCTCCCAGCTAGGTTTTCATGCTTCGAAAAGAGCCCATGAGGACCTTCATGGTAGTGAAGGGTGGGCAAAAACTGCTTTAGAGCAAGCAGAGGTGAGACTGGGGAGGGAAACGTTTGGGAGCAATAAATAAGCTAGAACTTACTCAAGGTACATAAAGTGATTTTTTTTTTTTTTTTAGTAAGGAGACAGCAATGTGTCTAGAGGAAGAGTTGACAAACTATGACCCCTCCTATTTTCAAATGACTCGTTGGCCTAGAAGTGATTTTTTGTACTTTTTAAATGTTTGGGGGAAAATAGAATGATATTATTCTGTGGCATAGGAAAACTAAATGAAATTCAAAAATTCATTTATCCAAAAATTTTATTTTTCTTAGGAGACCTATTTTTTAAAAAGGTACTCAATTGTATTTTGAAACTCATCCCTAAAAATTTTGTAGAAATTTTTTTCTCTCTTATTATGTAAGTACCTGCTCTATTCTCTCTTTTGCCCTTTGATCTGCAGAGCCTGAAGTATTTATTATTTTGCCCTTTCCCCTATACACCAAGGTTTGCCTACCCTTGGTGTATAGGGGATTTTCTATGGGAACTATGGCCAAATGATTGTAATTGCAATTGAAAAGTCACCAATAATCCAGGCTATATTTGTATTTCTTTCTCCCCGTTTCTCCCCTTGCTCTTTCTCTCTTTTACTCTCTCTCTTATTTCTCACTCCTTCCCTCTCCTCCTCTCCTTGTCTCTCATATTCTTTCTTCCCAACGCATACACCACTTTTTTTGTTTCTTTTATTTCTATCTCTCTCCCTCTCCCCTGCCCCTCACACATTCACCTTCCTTCCCTCTTGCTCAGGCCACATGGTGATCTTTCTCCCCCATGGTGCCTACTACCTCATTTTCTTCCTACATACAGGCTTTTTTTGCTCATTGATTCACCTTCATGTGGTCCTATCACAGCCCCCACTAACAGAAGTTCACTTCCCAAAATCACATGCACTCAAAGCCCACCTTGCAGTTATTCACCCTGGACTCGGTCCACCCCAGTTCTAGGAGGGCAAATTGGGCCCACTGGTCTGGTATTCACCCCCTAATCCAGTGGCTCTCAGAGAAGCCCAGTAAGGTTGCCCCTTCTCAGTTGTGGATGGGTTAGTTCTCTGCTAGGGGAGTGTGGATAGGGAGGACATGGTGAGTCTTTTTAGTACACACACCAGAATGACCTTCTTGGCTAGCTTACAAGATTTCCCACGCAAACCTCTGCCCCAATTCTGTCCTTTGGCCTGTGGTTGCTGACACAAAAGCAAAGCAAGAACGCAGCACCCGAAATGAAAGCCAGCCAGCCGGGACTAGTATAGGATTCCTATGAAAATGCCTGGAACATTGATGATGCACAAAATAAATTAGTTCACCAGTACTGAAAACAAAAAATATGAGGTTTACCATCTTACTTCAATAGGTATACATTCTTAGTGCCTAGGATAAGAAATGCTATGTACTACCATGTTTCCCTGAACAGAAGACCTCCCCCCAAAATAAGCCCTAGCAGGTCTTCTATGCATTTGTTAAATATAAGCCCTACCACAATAATAGGACCTAGTGATGGCGTGGCTATGCAGATATGCTATGCAGAGATACACATAGCCACGCCATGCATTTCAGTGCAACATCCCCTGAAAATAACCCTAGTGCATCTTCTTGAGAAAAAATAAATATAAGACAGTGTCTTATTTTCAGGGAAACATGGTATCTGTTTTCAATTTTTTACTGCTGTCTGAGGAAGGCATTCCCATGACTCTAAATGGTATATTATCAGGATTCCAACATCCCCATATTTCCAGCAATACTTGATAAAATTTCACATGCCAAGATAAAATACATAAACATGTTTATTTTGGAGTGTTGATACTAGCTTTAAATATGGAAAGCTTTAAATATTGTATATAAAGGGGGGATCCATTCAGGTAAATATCAATATGGGAGTTGCCATGAAAACTGGTAATAACAGAAAAAAGGCATTTCAGAAATTCATGTTATTTTTACCTACCCTGCCTAGTCCCCAAAGTAGGTTAGAAAAATACACTTTGAGAAGTTCCAACCTCGTGGTGGGGGAGGGCAGCCATCTTTCAAGGAATTTGTTCCCCACTTGAGAACCATAAATAACCAGAAATGAAACATCTTGTTGCATATGGTTTTATTTTGACTGCTTAATGGTTTGTGTGGTACTTCATATTTTGAAATGCTTTCTTAAGCATGAATTTAGGTACAGAATTGTAATGGCAAAAAAAAGTGTAGAAATAATGGCAGGTGGGATGGGTTTGCATTGGGGTTAGCATTCACCAACTGGGTACATCATAAAGATTCACTAAATGATGTTTGAGTTAATCACTAATTTCCAAGTAGGGTCAAGTACATTGAACAAATAGTTATGTAGTCTTGAAGAGATAATGTATATGTATCCTCCTTTCAAAATGTGCTATCTGCTTGCATAGAAGACCTAAGAGACATCTGAGCTACAGTAGGTCACATTTTTCATATATAGCATCCCCAGATATTTTCTTGGGCTCACTCCGATCCTAAATAGCTCAAAGATTTCTAATCACATTTCCTTTTTCAAAAATAATAACATATTCAAATAGTTCACCTTCCATAAATAATATTTCCACA